>CM076574.1:738883122-739118741 GCA_034641835.2 Pinus albicaulis | reverse complement strand
TCGCCTTTTCGTGTAATCATAGGTATGAATCTTATGTCGAAGCGTACGAAAAAGTATTCTACTTTAGCTACGCATAACTTATAGCCCTAACATCAAATATGACTCAATATCTTCAACTGCAGCTAGTTGATCAAGACAAGTGCCGCAAAAAAACCAGATCTAGTGAATAAATCACTATTGCCGCAAAATAAGGTTTTAATCCATATATGCAATAGATAAGACAAGAACAATTTTTGAAAGAATTTTTGTATTAAGGGCACCGGGGAGGAAAACAAGAAGATGTTTCCAATTCTCCTCAATGGGATGGGTTCTTGGAAGTCCTCAGCACTTCAGATCTAGCATTTCTCTCTCCTGTTGGTGTAGAAAACCCAAACAAAGATAGAACTCAAAGGGAGCTCACACAAAAAATAATGGAAAATATGACAATGACAATGGCTCAAAGTCAGACCAAGAGTTTAGATCCAGAGTGATCTAATAGGCAACAAAAGGTGAAGAATGGTAGGAAAAAACCTCCTATTTATAACAAAATATTGGGTCATTCTAGATCTTGGTGCATGATTAAAATAATGTTAACCAAATCTAGATCCACCTTTTATGGAATATTTTATTATATTTGTTGGAGGGAAAAAGTATTTGACTTGGGTCAAATCCCTTTATTTGTGAATAGTAAATAAATAAATGATTTATTTATCATTTTAAGGAGGTGGTTAAAAGATAATCAAATAAATAATGATTTATTTAATTATTTATGGGTGATTTAGTCATATTTAATAAGGAATATTATTTAAATAAGATTTAAACAATTATTCCTAGAAAATAATAAGATAAATAAGGATTTATCTAATTAATTTCTTTGTTTTGGGTTAAACATGACCAGGAATAATAATTAAATTATTGTTTAATTAATTATTCCTTGAGGAAAATCAAACAAATATAGGTTTGTTTAATATTTCTTTTTGGGGTTTCCTGTTTAGACCATAAACAACCTAATAAATGTGTTTTATTAAGTTATTTTACATAGTGAAAGCAATTTTACTTAGGGTAAAATTGGTCTTATGTGGTGTACTTGGGTCCATCTAATGATAGTAGGTTAGATGACCAAAAATGGTGTAACATTAATCACCTAGAATTCATGTTTAATAATGCTCCAACTTCCTGTACACATATGGTTTATTGTTCTAGTTTTTTTTTATCTTTCAGTTTTCTTTATGTGTAATCACTTTGAATTCATGTTTAATCATGCTCCAACTTCATGTACACATATGGTTTATTGTTCAATTTATGTTTTGATGAGAATACACACATGCCTCATATTCCATGTTAGATGATTTTCATGCAATTGAGTTCCTCTGACTCCATACCCAATGGTGCTAATTCTTCATATCCTTCACCTACATAAAAACATTTAAAGAAAATTTCAGAGTTAGCCATTTGTTGATCTTCATTTACATAATATTATCTTTATGCTTGAGAGGGCCCTCTTAGACTGGAAAGGAAAAGTTCCAGCTAAAACTAGGTTTCAAATAGTTACTCTAAGTTGACTGTTGAAGCATCCCATCAGCCTCAATTTAGTGATAACACCACATAAGGTCCTATCATATAATTTTAGTCCTTTGTGTTTATCGTACCATTCCATCATGGAGCAACAACCGAGTCCCATCTATTCTTTTGCCACATGACTTGTCATGTCACCTACCACGTGTCACCTACCACTTGTCCAGTTGGACACCCAAAATAACCAGAACTAAGTGCCATGTCTTAGAGCTTGATGCTACCATGTCATCTCAGACAATGACTCGGTGTCCAAATGATATTCCACTTCCCATTCAATGACCTCATTTCAAGGTTTGGACTTCTTGATCATCAACATTCCCAACCCCTAGCACTCTCAGCCTACTCGTCCCTCATCATCCTATGCCTTATTTCACTTCTTGATATTTGACCTAAGACTCCTCCTAATATTACTGCAAAATGGACTTGATATAGTAAATTTTTTACTAATGTTAGGTTGGTTTTATGTCCTTGGAAGACAAATAACTTAAGCATCGAAAATGAAATAATTCACCATTTTACTACCTCGACCTTCTTGACTTACTTCCTTTGTCTTTTTTAGCCTTCTTGTCCTTGAATTTAATGACCTTCCACTTTTTCATTCTTCTTATCCTTTAATATCAATGACCTTATTATTTTTTAGCCTTCTTGGCATTAACATCAATGACAACATTTTCATCTTTTTTTTTTTGGAATCTAAAACTTCGTGATCCATCCTATAAATTAGTAGAAATTGTTGGGAAAAATACTAAGAGGGGGAGGGGGGGGTGAATCAGTATTTAGGACTTTATCAAAATTTTTACTTTTTCACTCTCTAAAACCCATACGCTACTTTTCTGAAGCCAACTAGCATATACACGCGGATATGCTTCATAAAACTCGCGTATACCCAGAGATCTAATTATTCCATTAGTTCTTCACTTATATCATTCCATCATTCATTCATTAGATGTTCAATAAACAGTAAACATGTGCAGTAAGAACAGAATAAACCATCACACATAAGCATCACACATGAACACCAGGATTTTAGGTGGAAACCCAAGTCGGGAGAAAACCACCGCTGCAGTTGCTCAGCCTTCAATATTTTATTATAGAGAAAAACATCTTACAACAAATGTGCTGGTGCAGCCTCCTACCAGCACGCAGGCACCCACCTGCGCTCGTTTACCAGCCTCTCCTGGAAGGGAGCTACGACCCCCTGCTCTCGTTTACCAGCCTCTCCTAGAAGGGAGCTACGACCCCCTGATCTCGTTTACCAGCCTCACCTGGAAGGGAGCTACAACCCCCTGACTGAAGGCTACAACCCTCAGCACCACCATGGACCACGTTTCATCAATTTTCACATTGGATCCAAAGCTTCCTTTAGAACACAACTTGCAGGCCACGTTTCATCATATTTTCAGACTGGACCCACTCCATACATTTGAGCTCAATCATACATCATCAACGATACTTGTCAATTGATAACCTAGATAGATAGCAGTAACACATCGGAAACAGATATGTGATACATCGAACATATCGGACATCTCACAACTGACCAAACCTAGTTTATCATACGCGCTTTTCCTTTCAACGATATAGCGTATATACAGCCTTCATGCATACAAACCCCGTATATACATACATATTACAGAGCTAATTTCTCTGCCCATACGCGCTTTTACTTCAGCAAACCCGCGTATATACGCGCTTTCTCTGCGGCGAACTAGCGTATGGTTCTTCAGACATTTAGGTCATTGCAATTCTTCAGAACAGATACATCACATAGATTTTACCCTTTACTTCAGACAGATGTTCACCTCATCTCAGATCTAATCATTCCATAAACAGATCTAGCAAGTATAAATACATTTCAGATCTAGATACCCTTCTTCATCATTTTCTTCATTGGTGCATCATGCATTCAGATCTATCATTCAACTGTAACCCTTTCCATTCAGATATACTTCAGAGAGAAGTATTCATTCAAGCTCAGACATATTGCACCCACTCTCATGATTTGCACAATGAATTTCTTCTCCTTATATAGGTTTACCCTTTTTCAATACCATGAGCCAAAACCACATTACTTCCGATGGTATTCCTAGATGGGGTCATTTAGACGAATCATTACCCAATACAATGGGTCAATACCATGGTGGTTACCCCTGGTTTTGCACTTTATGAGTGCTTTTTCCCATACGCGACTTGGCACGTTATTACCCGCGTGCATACGCGACTTCTCCTAGACAAATCCACGTATGCCTTGAGACATACTCTTTTCATCATAGATCTAACACATACTGGATTCCTTTCTTCATTACCTTCTGTACTCACTGTAGATACATCAGATTTAATTCATCAAGACATATTCTATCAAGCACAACTTCATCAAGTAAGTTTCCATCATCTTCATCAAGTGGGTTGCCATTCACGGTCAACACTCTATCAACACCCATCATCATATTTCCAACAAACATCATATCACATCAGATTTACATCATTTACCAAGTCCATCAAGTCAAGAATAACTTCATCAGGTGGATTGCCATCAAGGACAACACATGCCAACAATCTCATGTCTTCATCTTCATTAAGTGGGTTTCCATCAAGGACAACACTCTGCATCATATTGCCAACAATCTCCCCCTTTGGACTTGATGGCAACCATGATGGTGTTTGGTTACCACAACAGATAGGTACATTAAGAATACAATGACACCATGTCACTCTCCCCATTTTGACACCATTCTTTCTCTTCATTCAAACACCATGTCACTCTCCCCCTTTGACATCAAGGGCAAAGGGCAGATCAAAACCAACACACTCTCCCCCTTTTCTCCTCATGTAGAAGAAGTGTTCTGCAGATCTGATGTATACTGAAGTGACCAAGCTCCCCCTGAGTTCATGCTGAATCTTCAAACATATTTTTCAATGAAGTACATGACTCTATGAACTTCCTATCACCAAAGAATCATACTTACATCAAATATCCAACCAAGTGGATTTACATATGAGACTCAAGTACCCAACCAAGTGGGTTTACACATTTCAACTCAGCTACCCAACCAAGTGGGTTTACAAAATTTGACTCGGCTACCCAACCAAGTGGGTTTACAAATTTGACAAGTCCTTACATGACTGAATATTACAAATTTACATTATGGGTCTCAACAAGACCTTTTCATCAAATTACAAATATGACCATTTATGACCAACACCAGAAAGTCCTCAAGAAAGAGAACATATTTCAGAACCATCATAATGCCAACAATGCATTATACTCAACAAAGCTAATGCTCCCCCTGAATCTGTGCATCCAAGCATCCTTTCCATATGACTAAGGCTCCCCCTTAGTTTGTGCATCCTGAACACTTTCACCAACAAATCATCAAGGCATCTTTATCAAAACATTAGAAATAGAATTATGAGAACTGGAACACCACCAGAGATACCAAATAGTATCAGAGATACCAAACAGCACTACAGCTTGTGCTGAAGAAAGCTGACCCCAAACAAAAATTTGTCAGCAACCAGACATACGCGGGTTTATGTGCATGAACTCGCGTATATACGCGACTGTGTTTCAGGAAATCCGTGTATCCAATACCATCTTCTATATTTTAACCAGATCTGATTCTCTGTGAGGCAAAGACAGTGTTCAGCTTCTTTTGAGATATTTGAATGCTTCCCTGGAATACAGATAGATAGAACAGTGTAGTTGTGTCTTCAAGCGTCATCCAACGGTTGTAGCATAAGCACATTAGAAACCAAGCCTTCAGATTCTTTGCAGCATCAATACATTCTTTCCAAGAGAAATTAACATACCAGAACAACATCTTCAAATATGTGTCAAGAAATCATCCATGTGGTCCAATATCACCATGATCTTTAAGATTTAACATGATGTAATAAATGTAGGAAAAAGGTCTCAACCATAGTAACAAACTCTGCATGATCTATTCTTATCTCTGAATCATAAGACTTCCAATTCATCCATGTGTGATCACAAAAGATACTTTTCAGCAAACAGGGTTCAAAATCTCTTCGTAATAAATCATGTACCAAGTCATCATCATTTAAGCATGAGTATCACAATAACCAAAGAATAAGCAGTCATAGTGCCAACAATGCAATCATTAGTATTCAACCTGCTGCTCCCCCTGAACCAGTGCTCCTCCTTAACTTGTGCAACCTGAACACCTTCATCAGCAAGTCATCAGCAACAATCTCTGTATGATCTGTCCTTATCTTTGAAATATAAGACTTTTATCTTAGCAACGAATACTCTTCATCAAAAAGCAAACAAGACTCATCCATAATCTTCAACATAAGAAACCAAGTATCATATCATCATTATTTAGAACTGAGAAACTAAGCTGATACTGAGTCAATAATACAGTTATTAACAGTCAGACTGATGCTCCCCCTGAACCTCTGCTCCTGATCTTCAGCTGTCATCCCAATTCTCTTATCATAAATGCATACGCGACTGTGTCTGCTGGAACTCGCGTGTATACGCGACTTTTGTTCATCGAACCCGCGTATGGAAAGTGAAGCATAGAAATTTTCACATTCCTTCATCTCCCCCTGAACTTGTACTTCCTGTACCTGTCTTCTTCATATCAGATGCTCTGTCAGAAATACATATAACCAGAAAAATAAAATCAACCATGAGAGTCATCATACATTGCTCCCCCTGTGACGATACATTACTAAATCTGATAATGTATCCCACATCATTCCTGCAGTCAATCAGAGAAGTAAGCTTCAGAAGCGGATGACTGCAGTAGGGTCAGAATTCCCTACGTTTCTGATTGGTCCTCCTTCTTTTTCCAAATTTGCTTGAACTTCCTATTTGTGTGCTGGAAGTTATCCAATTTCTCATATCTGTTCAACCTGCATTCCTTTTCTACATGTCCATACTTGTTACAAGAATAACATCTCATGTGTCCAGAGAAATAAGTATAAGAATCATAATGAGTATTTCTAATCTTCCTCCTTTTACAATCAGCTGCTTTATGTCCATACTTGTTACATGAAAAACAATATCCCTTGAAGAAACCAGAGTACCTTTCTATGTAGGAACTGTTTGTTTGAGGCTGAAATGATCTGCTCCTGCAATTTGTTGCAACATGCCCATAATTATGACATTTGAAACATTCAACATTATTGAATGATTTCCTTTGAGATTTCATCATTGTTGGTTGACCTTTTGTTTCTTTCAACTCTTCAGGTTTTGCATTGACTTCCTTTGAATCTTTAACACTTCCTTGTGAACTAGATTCTCCTTTAACAGTTTCATGAAAACCAAGACCAAGTTTGATAGCGGGAGACCTTTGATTACTCAGAATATTGTCCAAAATCTTAGTACTATCTTGAAACCTCAAAAGTTTAACTTTTTCTTCTAATTTACCTTTGAGAATGTTTACCTCAACCTCCAATCCTTGGCATTGCTTCTTCATGCTTTCTTCTTTCCCTCTTTCGTCTTCTACTTGATGATTCAGATTTAGAATCTCTTCTTTCAACCCTTTTTCTTGTTCTTCAAATGCTTGCAGAAGTTCTTCATGCTCCTTATATGATTCTTCTTTGACAGAGATGATTTTTGCTTCAAGTTCTTTATTTTTCTTATTTGATTTTTCCAGATCTTCTTTGAGAGAGATGATTTCAGCTTCAAGGCTTTCACTTCGATTGGTTACTTCATCCTGCAGTCTTTGATGTATTTCTATCCGTCCCTTCATTGTTTCTATCTGTCCATTTATTTTAGAGATCATCTCGTTGTAGGCAGATTCCTTCTCATTAAATAATCTTTGTTGATCTTTGATAACTTCTTCTAGGTCCACAACATTACTTTCACTATCTACACCATTGCTTGCACAAAGAAGATTATCACAAGGACCCCAATCACTACTTGATTCATCTTCTTCAATTTCTGCTATACATGTTTTCTGAGATATCTCCTTGCTTCGAGTAGCCTTCTTCTTTTGCTTCTTTGCCATGAGCACTTTCAGATCTTGGTCAGAATCTTCTTCATCTTCATTGGACACTTCATCATCATCTTCATTTGCAAAATAACTCTTCCTCTTTTCAAATTGTTTCCCTTTACCATGTTTTTCTCTATAAGGACATTTAGCAGCATAGTGACCAACTTTTCCACAATCAAAACATTTGAAGGGAAGCTTACCTTTGAATCTTCCAGTACCTAGTTGGAGTTTTCTCACAAAATTCGCTTCTTCTTCTTCGGATATATAGTTGGATTCCTTGACAACTTCCTTTTCTTTTCCTTTTGCAGACGCCTTAAAAGCAGCTTCTTTGATTTGAGAAGGACCTCCTTGTCTCATTTCAAAAGCAGTCAGAATACCATGTAATTGAACAATAGTAAGAGTTTGCAGATCTTGCCTTTCTTCAATAGTTGAAACTTTAGAGTCAAATTTTGAAGTCAAGGATCTTAAGACTTTTTCCACCAAAGTAGTATCAGTTATGGTTTCACCCAAATTTCTCATTCGATTTACAATATCATCCAGACGTAAGAAGAAATGGGCAATGCTCTCATCACTATGCATCCTCAAATTTTCATATTCAATTCTAAGAGTTTGGAGTTTTGCACTTTTTACCTTTGTGTCTCCTTCATAGCTTAGAATGATTTTGTCCCATATTTCTTTTGCTGAATGTAGCTGCATCACTTTAGCAAATTCTGATTCATACATGCTTCCCAATAAGACATTCATTGCTTTGGCATTGATTTCATACTTCTTTCTTTCAGCTGCATCAGTAGGAATACTTGCCGGGTATTGATAACCTTCTTCCACGATTGCCCATACATCTGCACCAAGACTTTGCAGATATGCTTTTGTACGTACCTTCCAGAATATCAGATTGCTTCCATTGAATAGAGGTGGCTTTATAGACATTACTCCTTCTTGACTTCCCATTACGACGGATCTCCTTTAAGCGATCAAGCTTCTGCACAAGGACCTGCTCTGATACCAATTGTTGGGAAAAATACTGAGAGGGGGGGGTGAATCAGTATTTACTGCATAATCAAATCTTTTTACTTTTTCATTCCTTAAAACCCATACGCTACTTTCTTTCAGTAAACTAGCGTATATACGCGGATCCCCTTTATGAAACTAGCGTATACACAGAGATCTAGATATGTCATTAAATCTTCACTTCTATTATTCCATCATTCATTCATCAGATGTTTAATAAACAGTAAACATGTGCAGTAAGAACAGAATAAACCATCACATAAAGCATCACACATGAACACCAGGATTTTTAGGTGGAAACCCAAATCGGGAGAAAACCACCGCTGCAGTTGCTCAGCCTTCAATATTTTATTATAGAGAAAAACATCTTACAACATATGTGCTGGCGCAGACTTGACCAGCACGCAGGCACCCACCTGCGCTCGTTTACCAGCCTCTCCTGGAAGGGAGCTCCAACCCCCTGGCTCGTTTACCAGCCTCTCCTGGAAGGGAGCTACGACCCCCTGATCTCGTTTACCAGCCTCACCTGGAAGGGAGCTACAACCCCCTGACTGAAGGCTACAACCCTCAGCACCTCTATGGACCACGTTTCATCAATTTTCACACTGGATCCAACCAAATTCAATAGAGCACAACTTGCAGGCCTCGTTTCATCATATTTTCAGACTGGACCCACTCCATACATTTAAGCTCAAACATACATCACCAACAGATACTTGTCAATTCAGATAACCCAGACAGATAGTAGTAACACAACAGAAACAGATATCAGCAAGACAGCAGAACAGATCAGACATCTCACAACTTCAGCAAACCCTAGTTTATCATACGCGCTTTCCTTTCACTGATATAGCGTATATACGCGCCTTCATGCATACAAACCCGCGTATACCTCTGTACATATTACAGAGCTAATTTCTCTACCCATACGTGCTTTTACTTCATCAAACCCGCGTATATACGCGCTTTCTCTGCAGCGAACTAGCGTATGGTTCTTCAGACATTTAGGTCATTGTAATTCTTCAGAATAGATACATTACATATATTTTACCCTTTACTTCAGACAGATGTTCGCCTCATCTCAGATCTAATCAATCCATAAACAGATCTAGCAAGTATAAATACATTTCAGATCTAGAGACCCTTCTTCATCATTTTCTTCATTGTTGCATCATGGATTCAGATCTATCATTCAACTGTAACCCTTTCCATTCAGATATACTTCAGAGAGAAGTATTCATTCAAGCTCAGACATCTTGCACCCACACTCATGATTTGCACAATGAATTTCTTCTCTTTATATAGGTTTACCCTTTTTCAATACCATGAGCCAAAACCACATTACATCCGATGGTATTCCTGGACGAGGTCAATTAGGTGAATCATTACCCAATACAATGGGTCAATACCATGGTGGTTACCCCTGGTTTTGCACTTTTTGAGCACTTTTTCCCATACGCGACTTGGCACGTTCTTTCCCGCGTGCATACGCGACTTCCCCTAGGCAAATACGCGTATGCCTAGAGACATACTCTTTTCATCATAGATCTATCACATACTGGATTTCTTTCTTCATTACCTTCTGTACTCACTGTAGATACATCAGATTCAATTCATCAAGACACATTCTATTAAGCACAACTTCATCAGGTGGGTTGCCATTCAAGGACAACACTCTATCAAGTGGGTACCCAGCATCATATTTTCAACAAACATCATATCACATCAGATTTACATCATTTACCAAGTCCATCAAGTGAAGAATAACTTCATCAGGTGGTTTGCCATCAAGGACAACACATGTCAACAGTCTCATGTCTTCATCTTCATTCAGTGGGTTGCCATCAAGGACAACACTCTGCATCATATTACTGACAAAATTTATTTCGGTAATAACACATGCACGAGAATGTGGTCGACGCATTTTAAACCTTCCATTGTAGTTCATCTTTGTCATCATCTCAACCCATACCATTGAAATTCTTTCATAGGTCCTCTCACATTTTCACCACTTGGAAGACCTCTAGGTAATGTCTTGGTAAAATATGTCACAAGTTAAGAAGGGCTCATTAACTATTACAATTATCTATTTAGATGACTCGTACAATCCTCCCACCTGAACATTGAAGAGGATGTATGCATAAAATAATGAAATTTCATGGCTCCACATGACGGCTTGTGTTCATATATTTCCCATGATTATAATTTCCATGAAAACTTTCTACACCTTCAACTCGGTAACTAGTATTTTTCCATGTATATTGATTTAGTCATGGAGATATTTATCATCCACATCAAGAAAATCCAATTATCCAAGGAAGGAGTTAACAATTTATGTAGTAAATTGAAGGATTTGAACCAAGGTGGTGCTCAAGTTAACCAATATTATACACTTTCCTTCAAGTCATTCTTCCCTAATGTTCCTATTCTCCTTGACTTGGATAAGGTTTCCCCAAAAGGGGAGCTTGAATACCCTCGGGATTAGGACATGGTCCCTCCTTCAATTTAGTTTATGACAATGAATTGTTTTCCCAATTCTAAATACCTATTACAAAGTATACACTTCTAGACACCCTAGCTTAGATGTATTCTTTTTTCCATCATATAGTTTCAATTTTTCCATGAGAAAAAGTTGAAGTTATTAGTGATATTCCTTTATATTATTTAATGTTGTAACATTGCTCCATATAGAAAGGTAAATTTTGAACAAAAAAGTATTTCATAGTTATTCTTTAAATAATAATAATAACCATAATAATTCTCCAGAATTAAATTAGTAATTCTAAATTTTATTTAACAATAGATATTAAACCATAATTACAATTTATTTACTAATAAAATTAATTACAATATCAATTATATATTATTATTGTTATTAATGACAATGAAATTATATAAATGAGCCTTATATGAGGTATGGTGGGAAGTAATAGGTTGGAGGTTAGAAATTTGGTTTTCCCACCGAACAATTATGGGAAGAGACATGCCGAGACACCCCTCTGACATATAACTCTACTCCATTAACCGCTCCATCTCAAACCATGATCCACCATCACTACTTCAAACTATCAATGCCTCTCTTTCATTCTCACTATGTGCCTAAGAATTTGAGGGGTATAATCCTACATGTGAGTATGATGATACTAAATTCATGTCTAAAGGCCATCCTAAGGCGCACTTTCCTCCTATATTCAATATTGTTGGAATGGAAAGCTTCTTGTATGCATCCTCTAGGAAATTCCAATTTATTCATTTACTTTTTTTCTTTTTTCTTCTATCATCATCACCTTGGTAAGGTATGTAGCCTCATACTATGATTTTAATATCACATTCATTCAAATTAAACTATTAATGGGTAGGTTTCTTAGGAGAACTTTAGTGGGGGGATGGAAATTGCACCAACACTATTTTCATGCCTTATCTCTAAAGCTTATGGCTCTTCCTCTGCCAACCCACTAAAGCCTCTACATTAGTTTGAATTATAAATTGTAGCTATGTCACATCAACATTCCCACTTACCATGATGTTTTAGATATAAAAAATCAAAAGGTTAGGCATGATCCCACCTTTCTATGGAGTACTTGACCCCATAGTATAGGGAGCAGGCTTTTCCATCCATCAAAAGAATCTTCCACGAGGAAAAATATGAGATAATATGAGTGAGAGGTGGTTTCTTTGATACAAAATTTCTATGAGGTATTTTTTGTGATCCCAAACGAGAGCCAGACTAAAGGGTGATAGAGTCAATATGTCCACGCCACTGACTTGTATTGGCACATGAAGACCCTATTAGGAAAGGTGTTGTTGGACAAGAATGAGGCCAAAGAGAAAAATTTGCTCATGTTTGATGAACTTTAAATTTATATGAATATATTAGAATGGAGAGGAGTAAGAACCATTAGGGTCTCCCACCTTCTCTAAATAGCTCCAAATAAAAAAATAAGGATATCATTAAGGGTGAACCTTTTGAATCTATTTGACTTTCAAGAATTTTTTTTTTTTCATTGGTTTCCCCCCCCCCCCCCCCCAAATCTTTAGTTTATCATTTTGATCATGTTAATTGGAAAGATATCATCCAATTTTGGAAAATACTTTATGAAATTTTGTCTTTAACTTTGGATGCCATACTCTTCTTATCAAGAGCTTCATGTATTACCACTAGCCTGGTTTCCCTAGTGATAAACCAAGATATGCCAATTCTATATATTTATGTACTTTTATGAATAATTAGAAGGAATTTAACTAATTTTTTCATGTAGACTAATTTATATTAACTAACATGTATTACATCATTCCCAAAACCCTTCCTACCACATGTGAAAAAAAAAACTATTGGAAAAACAACAGGGCATCATTCAAAAGAGAAACCTCATGTCTAGTAATCGTTAGACTGAAATTTGTGTTACACCATTTTCTAGTCATCTAACCTATTGTTATTAGATGGACCCAAGTACACCATGTAAGACCAATTTTACCCTAAGTACAATTTCTTTAACTATGAAAATAACTTAGTAAACCACCTTTATTAAGTTGTTTATGGTCTAAACAGGAAACCGCATTGGGAAATATTAAATAAATATACATTTGTTTGATTTTCCTCAAGGAATAATAAGTTAAAAAATAGTTTAATTAACATTCCTGGTTATATTTAACCCAAAACAAGGAAATTAATTAGATAAATCATTATTTATCTTATTATTTTCTATGAATGATTATTTAAACCTTATTTAAATAATATTCTTTGTTAAATATGACTAATTCACCCTTAAATAATTAAATAAATCATTATTTATTTGATTATTACTCAACCACATCCTTAAAAAGATAAGTAAATCATTTATTTATTTATTATTTACAAATAAAGGGATTTGACCCAAGTCAAATTCCTTTTCCCTCCAACAAATATAATAAAATATTCCATAAAAGTTGGATCTTGATTTGGTTAATAATATTTTAATTATGCACCAATATCTAGACTAACTCAATATTTTGTTATAAATAGAAAGGTTTTCCCATTCATTTACCATCTTTTGTTGCCTAAAGATCACTCTAGATCTATACTTTTGGTCTGACTATTGATCCACCATCATAGTCATATTTTGCTACTATTTTTGTCTGGGTTTTCTACACCATCAAGAGAGAGGAATTCTAGATCTGAAGTGCTGAGGACTTACAAGAACCCATCCCATTGAGGAGAACAAGGAACACCCTCTTGTGTTTTCCTCCCAGGTGCCATTAATACAAAATTCATTTGATATATTCTTGTCTTGTCTATTGGATGCATGGAGTAAATCTTGTTTTTTCTACTGCTTAATGTCTTCTAATGCATAGATCTAAATTTTTGCAGCATTTATCTGGATCACCTAACTGCAGATTTGAGGATATTAGCAGCCATCTCTGCTGTTAGGGCTATTTTTTATGTGTAGCTAAAGTGGTATTTTTTCATACGCTTGGAATTAAGATTCATACTAACAACTGGCGACTCCACATGGGTTTATGATTACGACCTTTGTCATTTTTCTTGTCCTTGCATATCCAGCTGCTTCAAACCCTAGGATTTCTCTTTAGCCCCTTGTTTTTTCTTTTCTTGATGTTTTCTTTAACCTATAAAACCATAAAATGATAAAAATTCTGACTTCCGTGTGTTTTCGGACCTATTGCATAGGTGACAGGCATCAGCCACAATTGATATGGAAATTTTTTCTAAAACCCGCCGCCAAGAGTGTCGGAAGTGTAGGTCACACTTTTTGGCCCAAAACCTATGACCTAGACCTCTAGGGTGCACTTTTCAGCCCAAAAACTGTGACCTCTACTGAAAACAGGTCAAAAACTGCGACCTTGACTTTTTGCATGGATTTTTCTAAAAGTTTTATGGGTTCGTCTGAGCCTCTGTTCAGGGTTGTCTGACCTCTGCCTCCACTCGTTTTGGACATGTACTTGTTCTTTTTCACTTAGCTAAGTGGGAAACTAGCCCCCTAGGGCTTCAGTACCCTCCACTTTTTGTGGAAGAGTTTTTGCTGTTGCAAGTTGTTTGAAATTTCAGAGTCTTCAGCCATTTTTTCAGATCTGATTCCTCAGCTTTAGATCTTCTTCAGATTGGCCTGTTATCCATCCAGATCACCTCATCTAGCTTTCTTTGGGTTTTCCTCTAGGTTTCACTTCATTTACCTTCAGGAGATAGCCTTTCGTCACCTTTTTTACAACAATTTTTCCTCTGATTTATTGTTGTTTTCTGCACCACTTTCCAGTAGATTTTGTCTTTTAGATCCCTGTCCCTCTTGACCTTAGATCTATTAGCTTTTTTAGTGTGTTTTGATTATTTTTTTACTCACCTATAGACTAGTTGTTGAGAGACCCACCTCCTTGGGTTTAGATTATTGCATTATTAGCTGTTTATTTTCTGTTTTTGCCGCCCTATATACTGTCATTTGCAGGTTTATTTACAGCTATACAACACACTTTTTATTTTTCTCTACAAACGTCTGGGTTTAAAAATTAGATTTTACACACTTTTACACACACACCCTAAGTGAAAAAGGGCTTGGTTAACACCACCAAGCAAAGACTCTAAAACATTTAAATCAATTGATCATGCACCTCTCTGCCTTTGTTTCGATATTGTAATCAGTTGATCCTGCACCTCCCTGCCCTTGTCAGTCTCTTTTTCCTTTATGCCATGTTTGTGTCGACACCATTGCACCACCAAGGCATTTATCCTGAAGACTTCTTGGCCTTCATCCTTATTTTTTGGTAGGAATGCTTACTCCTTCGCATAGGGTTCGAGTTAGTCCTCCACCGAGTCCGCACAGTGACTCTTCTTCTAGTCCTTTAGGTTATCCTTCTCGTCCCGCCTTCGGTTCTCCCCCTGACACCTTCACTATTTCTGGTGCAGGACCTAATGCTGGTGGTAACCCCGGCCCTCTTGTCGGGAATACCACTAGTGGGACTGCAAAGGAAACTACCCCAGCTGCGCCCCTGCTCCCCTTCATGGCAGGCTTCAGCCTCCACGATTTTGACCAATTGATAAATGACCCTATACACCACAACGCTAGTTGGCCTGCTATGCCAAAGAAGCTCCCTTCAGACATCCCAAATTTTGAAGGCCTTGCTGGAGAAGATCCTTCAAATCATATTCGATCTTTCCACATGTGGTGTTTGTCTAACTCTGTTACCGTTGACTCTGTTCATCTTCAGTTGTTCCAATGAATGCTTATAGGTGAAGCTTCTAAGTGGTATGTTGATCAGGCCCCTTCCTCTCATACCACCTTTGCAACTCTTGCCCAGGATTTTTTGTCTTATTTCTAGCTTCCCCTTCGTTACAACATTGGTACCGAACTCTTGACCTCTTTCCATCAATCGTCTGCGACCCACCTATTCGACCATGTTCAGGAATGGAAGAGAAGAAAGAGCCTATGTCGAGCCCCTACCTTCGAAGACCGTGTCTACATGGACTGGTTCCTTAGGTCTCTCTTACCACCTATCGGAAAAGATGTCGCATTGAACTTTCCTCAAACCGAAGAAGCCGCTCTCCAAATTACGTTAAAATATGACCTGATCTATGCTTAGTCGGGTTATGTTTATACTGTTCTACTTGATCTTCCTAGACCCAGTGGTGCTAACGCACCGAGGGAATCTCACATCATCGACGGTATCATTGGAGCTCTCTTTAATCCGTATGCTCAACGTCTCATGGGTTATGGTTTTCCTCAAGGAGGGGCTAGCACCTCCGGCACTTTTCCCCCTCCTGGTAGCACATATCCAGGATACAGCATGCCTCCTCTTTTTTCCCAACCTCCTATTTACTACACTATTACCCAACCTCCTTATTATCCCTATCCATAGCCTGGTGCTCCAGCTCCTCTAGCATTAGCACCTCCTCCTGTATTGCTTTCTCAACCCCCACAACAACAACAACCACCCCCTCAGGGGCAGATGTATGCACAGTAGGGCACGACTAATCCTCCTCCCTCAAAAAGGAAGAGGAAAGGCACTCAAAATCAAGCTTCCCCTGGTAATCCTAGACCTAATCAAGGTAATGCTTCTAACACTACAAACTAGCAACAAGGCACTCAACCCAAGCAAGATAGGCCTATTCGTATGAACAAGCCCTATTCTTTTTATGGTGTTTATGGTCATTATATGCATGATTGTCCTCTTCTGCCACAGATTCAACAACTATGGGAGTCTCAAGAAACATTGAGAGGTCAGCAAGCCATCCCTTTCGTTCCTCCCAATCATACACCTAGTCAACTGGCTGTGCTTACTAATCCTTTCCCCCAACAAGGATTTGTGGCTACCCAATCACTTGAAGGTTAGGTGGCCACTCAACCTCTTCCATCTAGTTCCCCCGATTACCAGATTCTCATGATGTCCTCTGATCAGCCTTCTGAACCTTATTCTCCTGGCCCTTCACCTTCAGCTGGTACTCATGACGCCCTTTATCCTCCTGGAACGGTTCCTCCAGGCCTTAACCATCTTGGAACCATCCTGCTTGGTCACTACCCCTTTGGTCAGATACCATTACTATCTCCCCCACCGGGAGTATAGATGGTACCTGTTATGGCCACCCTCTCTCTTCCTAACCTAACCCTTGGGATTCCCATCTGGTACCTTGATCCTCCAGCTGCTACCCCGCCTGGTCAACCCAAACCTTATCTTTCTTTGACCCCAGTTCAACCGGTTCCTATGAATTCTCCCGCTACAATAGTGCCTCAGTCACCTCAACAGGAACCACCTCCCATTGCGACCGCTTCGGATAAGAAGGGAAAAGCTCGCAAGGGGGCATCAAAGGACAAGGCTGCCCCGAAAAACCATACCCCTTCTCGGCCTCAAAATCATACCATATAGTGTGCTTTGTGTGATGTTGTCGACCACACCACCCATACTTGTCCGGAGTTGCCTCATCTTAAGTCCATGGTCAATGAGACATTTTCGGAATCTGATATCCTAGAGGTATATGTAACTATACATGATTCAATCCCGAAACTCGAACCATTGTGCACAAATCACCCTTGTGCTTTATGTGATTTCCATGGCCACTACACTCACCTCTATCCTCACCTCGAAGAGTATCATTCCTCTTTAGAAGCCTTACGCCAATTCGAGGCCAAGCACAATGAGTCCACCGCTCCCTTATTTGTGCATCTTGCTTCGGCAACAACAAAGGACACGAATGCTCCCATTGACATCCCCCCTTATGATGTCAAGATGATGGAGCCTTTTTCCACCATCTTCTATCTATCATCATCTATGAGACCCTCAGTGGAAGTCCCCTTAGAGACTCCCCCTGATGTCTTGCCTGACCTCCCTTTGACGATCACCCTGGGCTCAACATTGGTAGATCCTTTATCTAATTACTCTTCTATCACCACTTGTGACGATGCGCATGTGAATCTCTCTTCTCATGATGATGAGTCAGGTAGCTTCGCCGCGTCAAGTGGTATTTCGTCCACCAGTCACCCCATCCTCTATTACGATGACAACATTATGGAAGTAGTCACCACCCCTGACTTTATCTATCCCCCTTACATCGAACCCATACATCCGAACCACATACACCTTGTGGCCATTACATGGACACCCAATGTTTGGGTACGGGGGCACTCATATTTTCAAATCCAGGAGAAGAAATTATCCACAACTCTCTGAGTGTATCTGGTCGTGTCGGCTTTAGTACCATTATTCTTCTACATTTAGAAGAACCTCTAGAGTCCCATATCACTTCAGATCACTCTAGGGATGATACCCCTCATCATTCCTTCATATTACATAAAAAACCCAGTCCTTTCGACATTGTTGTTGAACAACCTGTGAGTTTTCTGGGAGAGCACCAGTTCATTATCCCAAAATCCTCTCTTTGGAATAGTGACACCATGTATGCCAAACTGGAAACTTAAATTCCATTTGATTCATATATGCAGTACCAAAAGAGATTGGCAATTCTTCATCCCCTTTCTCAAACTGCATAACCATAACAAAAACAAATGGTGCACCACATCATTAAAATGTGTTTTTTCTTAAACACATTTTGGCATGACCACAACATGCTTGGGGGCACCTATGCCCCTCAACCATAAAAATCCCAGATCTCAGCCAAAAATAGCACTGAAACCCCCTTTCTCTGACAGGTCACACTTTTCAAGTCATTTCCTGGGACAGGTCGCAGTTTTATGCCTAGTACCTGCTACCCAGGACACAGAACAGACCCCAAAAAGTGCGACCTAGCCTGTTCATGAGTTTTGGGTACCTAAATTGAACTTTCAACCCACTGAAATGAAAGAGTAGGATTAGGCCTCTCACCTACAACTAACGGATCTCAAGTTCCAATGGTCAATTTTTCTGCTACGATCGCTGCAAGATTTAGGGCCTTCTCTCCTCACTACATTCACCATAGCTCTACCGGAAAATGAGTGAATTTGGAGGTAAAATGCCTTATTAAAAGAAAACCCCTGGTTTTTCTTTCACCAGCTGCGGCCAAACCGTAGCTCAATTTGACGAACCGTCTATGCCATTGGAAACCTCTCACCAAGCCCTCAAATGGGTATTTGTTATTTTTTAGTGACTTGATGCTCCACCAGGACACATTTTTTCCATGAAGCGTCACTTCGCCCCTCCTCAAAATCAAATTTCTTCACCTGGAACACTCGTACTAGGGGAACCACTTTTCCTCCATACTTATCCACGGTTGTGTCGACTTTCGTCATGAGTTACCATCTTGTACTCATGTTTGCATGGTCCCCATTAGACCTTTTCTGTGTGGAAGCACCATCGAGTCACCCTTGTTTAGAGCATCCGAGTTGAGTCATCATTACATTCATGGAATCTATCTCACGTCCCTTTCAATCCCGCAATAGTCCTCCATCCTTCATTACTTATTCCCTCTCTCGTGTCACACACTATGGCATTCAGTCCCACTGTATCGTATCCCTCATGATATTGTGTCAGTCGTTTCCAGGTCATCCATGCCATTTATGTTCTAACAAGGGAAGTCATCTGTTCACTACTCAGTTCCCCCCATTTCATCATCATCATTAGTGTCAGTCTGTTAGTCACTCTACTATTTTCTCTCGTGCCTTAGTTGAGGATCCCTTATTACCTCACCTATGGTGGACCTCCTTCTGTCGACATTAGCCCATTCATTCCAAAAGACAGGTCTAGAGGGCGACGTACATTGGTTCCAGCTTCCACTCTTGTTCAGTGCCTCAGATCAGGAAAAGGGACTCCTTATTGCCCTTTGACTTTATTGTTTCTTAGCTCCAGCTCCTTTCAGCATGATCAAGATCTGTATACTCGATGGTTTAGTGATGCAGAAGCTGACATCGGTGATTATCGGGTGTGTGTGAGATGTCTCAGCCCTCATGAGGGGTGGCCCTATAGGTAGGCCCCCACATGCCCGGATGACCTCTCCATTACAACCTTTCGATGCAGCTCCATAGATTTGATGATGTCAGCCTCAGCCGCTTACAATGCCCTTTTGATTGCATGTATCAGTCAGATTATCAGAGCCCTTTCCTATGTTCAGGGGCATCTGGGTTGTATTTATATCTCATGTACTCAGATATTATTGTACAAGTCCTGGCTATTATCCCAGGCATAATATGTATGTGGGAATTATTATCGTGTTGTTTATTTGGCTCATGTTTATGCCAATATGTACTATATTGGCTAGTCCCGTGGTTTTCCAGATGCCTTATTGTTTGTACTTTTCCTCGGTGGGCATAGGTATGCCTCCCCAGTCGCCTATAGCATAGGTACTCGTGCATCAAAGAGACTTGTCGCACCTATAAGTCTTGCCTCCTCAGGGTCTATTTCTTTCAGCACTTTTGTCTACCTTATACTTCTCTCACTTTGACTTCCCCTTCGATGTCTAGTGATTGAGTTCTTACAACGTACTTCGGACATACGATTAGCTCCTAACCCTCGCACGCTAGGGGGGCAATCTGTTACACCATTTTTTGGTCATCTAACCTATTATTATTAGATGGACCCAAGTACACCATGTAAGACCAATTTTACCCTAAGTAAAATTGCTTTCACTATGAAAATAACTTAGTCAACCACCTTATGAAGTTGTTTATGGTCTAAACAGGAAACCACATGAGGAAATATTAAATAAATATACATTTGTTTGATTTTCCTCAAGGAATAATTAGTTAAAAAATAGTTTAATTAACATTCCTAGTTATATTTAACCCAAAACAAGGAAATTAATTAGATAAATCATTATTTATCTTATTATTTTCTAAGAATGATTATTTAAACCTTATTTAAATAATATTCTTTGTTAAATATGACTAATTCACCCTTAAATAATTAAATAAATCATTATTTATTTGATTATTACTCAACCACATCCTTAAAATGATAAATAAATCATTTATTTATTTATTATTTACAAATAAAGGGATTTGACCCGAGTCAAATTCCTTTTCCCTCCAACAAATATAATAAAATATTCCATAAAAGTTGGATCTTGATTTGGTTAATAATATTTTAATTATGCACCAATATCTAGACTAACTCAATATTTTGTTATAAATAGAAGGGTTTTCCCATTCATTTACCACCTTTTGTTGCCTAAAGATCACTCGGATCTATACTTTTGGTCTGACTATTGATCCACCATCATAGTCATATTTTGCTACTATTTTTGTCTGGGTTTTCTACACGATCAAGAGAGAGGAATTCTAGATCTGAAGTGTTGAGGAGTTACAAGAACCCATCCCATTGAGGAGAACAGGGAACACCCTCTTGTGTTTTCCTCCTAGGTGCCATTAATACAAAATTCATTTGATATATTATTGTCTTGTCTATTGGATGCATGGAGTAAATCTTGTTTTTTCTACTGCTTAATGTCTTCTATGCATAGATCTAGATTTTTGCAGCATTTATCTTGATCGCCTAACTGCAGATCTAAGGATATTAGCAGCCATCTCTGTTTTTAGGGCCATTTGTTATGCGCAGCTAAAGTGGTCTTTTTTTTACACTTGGAATTAAGATTCATAATAACAATTTGTATTAACGTAGCATTGTAAATACAAGTTCCTAGAATTAATAGTGATACTACTATACCCTAAGAAAAGTGTGCCACCTATACAAGATCTCACATAACAAAAAAAAAAGTAAGCAATGGAATAAAATTCATGTGAGAGACTAAAGAGAAATATGTGCACCCACCTCAATATCATTTATCTCCCATGGTTTTAGCCACTCACACATGGGCCAAGATAAATTCAAGCTTCAATCATCTTGAGCCATGCTCCCATTTCCTTTTGTTGGAGCAACAAGTCATCCAACATTAACATACTTTGTTTCTTAGCATAATTTATTTCCACAGTAACTTCACCCATAAGCATATTCATTCATAAATCTATTGTAAGCATGTATTAGTTCTACCTTCCATGTGCATATCCCACATTAGCCTCCTAATCTCTTAAATTTGTGAGCACCTCAATGTTTGACAGGAAATTTATTTACACTGTAATATCCTCCCCAAATTCTCTAATTTCCTCGTGGACCTCCATAGGAACCTTCTCATTGAATAATATAATATATGTTTCAGCCCTTAGATAAGCCCTAGAGCAACCTTGACTCGGTCAACCTCCATGAAGATAAAAATTATGAGCTCTATGAGTAACCATTCTTGCACCCCATGGAAAATGCACCAGATACCAATGTAGTGATAAAAAATTCAAATGTAGACTTAAGGAGTAATACAAGTTGATAGCTCCAAGAATACACAACCATTAATAGTGTTTGTGGTATCGAGAGAAAGGAAGGAGGGGAAGCAAACCTGATCTAGGAAAATGACATAGAGATTGAAACTCAAGAAACACACTTAAATACGACAGAAGATTAAGAATTGTGGCATAAAATGCCATTTTTTTCTACATCACAAGAGATGACAAAAATAAGCATAATTCACCAACATCCTATCTAAGCCACATGCAAGTAATGAAATCTTAATATGAACTAAGAAAGAATGATCAATACCATACATGCTACTCCCCTACATACAATTTGAACCTCAATATATATGCATAATTACTAGTAAAGTGACATGTCCTCCTTATTCATTGAATAAAATGACAACACCGTTAATAAATCCCCTTCACACCCATTTCACCCATTTATGAAATGGAAATTTAATTTTTTTAAAAATATTTTTTTTTAATGATTAATCTAAAAAAACAAAATTAAATTTGGTAATTATTAAGTTTTTCATAATAGTCATGTAACAAAATAACACTATTTATTTAATGATAAATCTAAAAAAACAAAATTATATTTGGTAATTATTAAGTTTTTCATAATAACCGTGTAACAAAGTAACAAAATAACACTATTTATTTAATAATCTAATGATGCCTTCACCAATTCCTAATTTTAAAATTTTAACTTTGTTAAGAGAGAAAAATTCAAATTGCTAAACTCAAACGAAAATTGATCATGCAATATATCCCGTAATAAAAATTAATACATTATTCTATACATCTTTCGAAAAATTAATTATTTAAAATTTACTATTATGAACAATTTTCGTCGATATAATAATTAAAATTGAAAGTACAAATTAGATCTTTCCTTGGATTATACAATAAAATTGAGACTAATAATACACTAAACTAAGATCATTCAGGCACGATAGTAAATAGATCAGCCCTCGAAGATTTACGACTTATTGCACTTGTACATAATTGCCTAATTATTGAGACCTTTTAGACCTCCCATCAAATAATTAATTGTAAAAAATGCTAAACCACTAATTATAATAAATGATTATTTCTCTATTGAATTTAGCGTTTTGATTATTAGTATAATTTTTACTTTGAGTTTAGAATTTTGATCATTGGTAATTGATTTTGCTAATAATTTGAAAAACTCAAAGAGCAAGATTTGAAAATTAAGTTCATTAATAATTTTAAAAATTTGATTTTAAAATTATATATTATAATAATAATAATAATAATAGTTTGATTGGAGAGATTTCAACCTTCAATTTTATGATGTACATAATAATTCATGATATAATGATTACTAATCAAATTATTATTAAAACAATTATATATATATATGATTATTTATAATATATTTTTGTAAGTCAACTTTTTCTATTAATTTAAAATGATAATACATCATAAGAGGATAATTTTCCATGGTTGTTGTGCCTCAATCCAACCGAATTTGTTGGCCACTAAGTTTATACAGAAAATAGTAGATTATATCTCCACAAAACTAGAAGATTTCCTATCTAAAGTCCATCATGTGCAAAATTTATCAAAACCCAAAACATTCCCTACTTTTTCCATTATAAATTGTTTTCATTTAGAGCATGAGAAAAATTACCAACATTCCCCTCTTTCGTTGGGTGGTAAAAGGCCTCATGGATATTAGATTCCATGTAGGCCATCTACCCTTCGAAGCAATGCTTCTGGTCATGCAATCGTTGCTAGTTGTGATGTAGTGAAGCTCGATGATCCAAGATATGAGCCTGATTGTGTATAATGTCAGTTAAGATGCTAATGGTGTCATTACAGTCAGTTTGCATGTCCTACGCAAGATGCTCCACTGAGGCTTTGTCTACTTATATTTTGTCTTTAATTGAGTCAAATGGGGGTGACAGATAAACATGCCTTAGAAAACCTCCTTATCCTAGGTCTATCTCTCCTTCCTCCATCGGAAACTCCCCTAGGCATCTCTCTCCCCTGCCCCTTTCGCCACCCTCATGGCGAGGACATCCTTTTTGTCTCAACCTGAGTGTGACGATTCTTATATGGGATTTTTCAAGTGAGAAGGAGCACGCAGACTGATTCTTGCAAGAGAAAGGAGTCCAAGCCTGCCAAGCCCTTCCGAAGGGACGACCACATTAAGTCTGACTCTGAATTGGAACTTTTCGAGCCCTAAAAATATAAGCGCGGGTTACTAACCAGTAGTCCCCTCTGAGAGACATGGGTCACCAATCTCCACCCTTCCAAATGGGTTTAATGACATTATAAAAGCAGATACTAGCTTTCTCCACAAACAACAGAGCTAGAACAAAGAGAAAACTACCTTCACGAACACTCTTACACCCCACACACCAAACCCACATGGAAAACCTATAGGTAAACCTAACCCACACATAGAAGAAATTCCAAAGTGGATCACCATGTTGATGCGACATGTAGAGAATTCATGGACGGGTAATTAAACTATATAAAACCACCAAAGTTGTAACGAAAGAACTTACCACCCTTCTATGCCCCCCTAGAGTGGTGTAATTAGCATATAGTTGAGGTTCCACCATGCAGTGGCTTCCATAGAGAGTGGAATCGAGACCCCACACAATGCATCAAGCAGTAATAAATTTTAACCCATGGAGAAACCCACTCTTTCGCCACAATAACGACTCCCCCCATACACGTGAGGAACAACTCAGAGGACCAAGATTTCCATGCACATAGAAGGAGCCATAATCACTTAGAGTATCTCTCTCCTTCGTTTCAATGCCAAAACCATAGTCCTTCCAGACTTTTTCCACCCTAGATGTACCATATGCTTCCTCGATATTGTTCTCCAGGCTGATTCCTGATGCCATCCCACTACCATGTATCATCATTAACATCGCCATGTGAGGGGTTAATGAGTCAGACCGCTCCTGTACTCTCCTCGGTTTGTACCTCCATCAGGGAATTAAATATAAAACAAAAACAAAAACAAAAATAAGAGGAGGCCATATTCCAAGTTGGACACAAAATATTAAAATAAAGTCTTCTTTTTGTATCCCAGAGGAACCCAACAATCCACTTGACACGTAACTACTAGTAGACCTCCAGGGGCTTATGGCATGTCCTCCTCCCCATAAACCAGGTCACAACCAGAGGAATTTAAACCTTGGATCTCTCAGTTTTTACATATTTCACATTACTTCGATCACCAATTGAGCTACCCCCTCGGAGTATAATAATTATTAAGAAATAATAAACATTATAATAATAGATAATAAATATTGCAACACAAATTACTATTAAATGAGTGAATACAAATGAAATGATATTAATATATAATAAACATAATAAACATAATAATCATTATAATTTTCTTTTCTTTTTTAAGGATGAAATTTATATAAATGTATGCTAAATCCATGGGGTTTGAATATTGAATCCCATGGTTTACATAATATTTTATAACATGACAATCACTTATTAAATAGACTTATATGGACTTAAAAATGATAAATATATTTGATAATAAATATTTTTATAAATTTCATTATCAACCCATAGATATTTTTATTAATTTGAATTTAAATTATTGCTATTAATGAATTAATATTTTTTCACATTAAAATCTATAAATTAGATGTTTTTATATGATTTTATTTTTTAATGTATTTTTTTTAAATATATTTTTTTTTATATATTTTGAATTTATATTGTAATTTAAATTTTTATGTAATCATATTTCAAATTTGAGTTATTGTATAAATGGATAAGTAAAAAATAAGATTTAAAAGTGAGTTTTTTAATCATTATATTTGAAATCATTATATTAAATTTTAGTGATTCATTTAAAATTAATATTAATATCATAATTTTAATTTTAAAGTTCATTTTTATATCACATTTTCTATAATATTATCATCATTATCTCCATTTATGTATTTATCACTTATTTACATTATCATGTGTTTCACTGTGTATATATTTCACAAACTTAAAAGAATCAAGTAAATACTAAACTCAAACCCACTTCTATATATATATATATATATATATATATATATATATATATATATATATATATCCAAATCCAAAACACTTATTAATTTATTTTGGTTAACAAACATATTTTATATCTCAAAGTTTTTCTAAATAATAAAATAGTGATAACATAAATCATATTGTTTGATGTGAAAAAAATAATAGATAAAAGCAACATGATGTGGAATTGCCTGTTAGTATGTCATATGAACTTTATATATAACTCATGCGACCTTTGAACATGTTAAAGGATATGATATGTTGATTTATATTAAAAGGTTTACCATCATAAGAAAAAGTTGGAATAACCCAAAAAGTAACACAAAAAGGCTTACCATCATAAGGATTAGATAATGTGTTAAGAATAGAAATAAAATAATAAGCAAGAGCGGAAGAAAATCGAATTTATGACCCACTTCAGATTTAAAAGGACGACCTTCTTAACAAAAAGTTGTAATCAAGGAGGACCTATGATAGATGGAAAAAGTATAAAAAACCAAGGACGAAGAATTTGATGTTGTATTAAGAAAAAACATTAAATAATAAAGAAAATCTAATGTATTTGATGTTACGAAATCATAAAATAAACTGTTTATGATTAATTCACTTACCTAAACTTAATAAGTGAGTTATGATAAAGACATTATCGCACAATAATTCAGTTCTAAGGCAAGAGAGGTACAACATTAAGAAAGAGATTAATAGCAAAGTGATTATTATTTGTAAGAAGGAAAAATATACAACTACCAATATTAGAGAATCACTTTGATAGTTACGAAAATAATGTTTTATAAACAAACAAACTTTTGTAGTCATAAAAATATGATTATATAATTAAAGTAAATGTTGATTATATAGTTAAAAAATTGTGAAAAAGATATATAAATTATTCGATAATGTTGATAGTGATGAAAAGATTATTATAATATCGTAAATATTATGAGTTTTGTATTTGAGAAAACCAAGAGAGCTTGGAATTGGAATTCCAAGAGTCTCCACTTATGTATAAATTCATGATATGGTTAATGAATTAAACAAGTTATTCATGGAGTTACTTCTAGTTTGACATGGTAT
The DNA here is from genome assembly GCA_034641835.2 of Pinus albicaulis. Lineage (NCBI taxonomy): Eukaryota > Viridiplantae > Streptophyta > Pinopsida > Pinales > Pinaceae > Pinus > Pinus albicaulis. Next base: position 739,091,395 of record CM076574.1, on the reverse strand, counting down.
CAAAGACGGGTTCTATTTTTATTATTTTTTCCCAAATAATTCATGTATTCTTTTTCATTATTCTTTTTATCCCCTGTCTATTTCATTAATAAAAGATATTTATCCCTATGCATTGATTCCCTGCTCTATGGATTGAATGCTCTGTCAATTCTCTCTTTCAAACCATATATTGTCTCATCTATTCACAATCGATTTCCTCAGGTCCTCCTTTCTCACTCTTCCTCTGAATATTGGAAAAACCATACCGAAATTCCAAAGTCATCCACAACTGGATTGGTCCTTTGTGTATGAATTTCTATTGGAGATTGTGTACATGATTAGAAGGTTGCGTTCAATGTGAGACTGTGGCACCTGAAGCATGAAAATTGTGATTGAACGTGGGTGGGAACGATGTGTTCTAAATGCTGGTGCATGACTGTGTACTAGAATTTGAATGCTAGGATGGAGTTGGCCTGCACTGTTACCAAAAACACAACGTTGGTAGACGTTTTTGATGAAAACCACTCCAGAAACCAAATGGTACGGGAAACCATGTTTTATACGGGCGTTCTCTTTTTCATTGATAGGAACCAGTTTCTAGTGGAATAAATCATTTCCCACAACTTTTTATGAAAAAAACTCTATCCATTTTGGGCTGGAACGTTTTCGTTCCGCCTCCATTTTTTCCTCCATTTTTTAAAAACAACAATTTCCTTTTCGATTAAACTGAAACTTACTATTTTTTGTTTTTTACTGAAGTTTCCTTTTATAGTTGCATTTTCCCGCATGTTTTCACCCATTTCATGTGAGTTAGCGATGACAATTTAATCTGATAGTAGGAGCAAGTTGCAAAGTAGATTCATTCTTCAGTGCAGGTGTCCTGACTCCTTTGTAAAGCTTGGAGAGAAGTGCATCCTTCAACAGACATGAGTTCCCTCTGTAAATCTTGGAGAGAATCTCATTCAATTTGTGGATTCCCAATTTCCTAGTATGTTTTGATATCAACCTCTATATTTTACTATGTGTTACTTTTTTTATAAATTTTGCCTCACTGTTGACATGAGACTACCATTTTTTATGTCTCTTAGCTAGGATCAGTAGTACACTAGCCAACGGATTTGACACTTGCTCATTTTTTGTTTTATTTTTGAATGAATTTATTCTCTTTTTATCAGAAATATTTTCTTCTTGGAGTGGCCGTGAGAAATTAGGCATGGACAAATCAGAATCCCGCAAAAGGAAAAAAACTAGTCAAATCGAACAAGAGTCACTGTTGAGAAATGCATACCAAAACCAATTAAGCATTTAAAGAAAATTTCCTTGTAACATCCCTAAAATAACCATGTAACTAATAATTACGTTGCTGTCTTTTTAACTGCTATTATCAAGAAATGGTTGAAAAACAAATTCTTGAATCATTTGAAAAATAATATGTGTGGCATCTTGATGGGGAATGGATGGGTATGACATGTTGTTTATATCAACCCAATAACCTTCTCATCGGCACCATAAATGAAACTGGAACCCTCCTTGAACTCTACTACGTGGTTGCATTCGAGACAAGAAATATTGTTTTCTTGTGTTGATGGACCTGGTATCGCTCTTGGCACTACATGGAAATGCAAGGAAGTTATTTGATGGCTTCACTGTTGCCATTTTCTATGAGTCTCCTCTCTCTATAATGATGCTTGCAGGTTCAATAGGCATGTCAATGAGCTTCGGGTCTTCTTGGTGAGCATTCTGGGACAAGCCAGAACCGCAGAAGGGAATAGATGGTGTTAATTCCTTTTCTTTGATAAGAGTCGACTGCCAAGATAAGTTAGTAAAGATTATAATCTTTTTCTTTGTGAGTTGAAAGATATAAGTAAATATTATATATATCATATAGTTTTAATGCTAAAATATTATTAGAAAATAGAAAGAATACTAATGATCTTTCTCATATTTCTTGAGATAAGTTACATATACCAAGGAAATGATATTTCATTATTTTATTGGGATATGATTGAAACAAATTCACTGTTGACTATTTTCGAAAGAACATTTATCTTGGGAGTAGAAGATAAGTCCATTGTGTTAATTCCTTTGAAAGGGTTTTCAAAGGTTACATGTTAACTTTGTTATTATTTTAAAAAAGTCTATCTAACTCTTATGCCCAAAATAAGGGATAGTTATGGTACATTATTTTAAAAAAAAAATTCTTGAATAGATTCAAAGAAAGTAACTCTTTAGTATCAATATTTATATAATATTTTATAACAAGAAAATAGAATATGCATGCTCTATATTTTAAGAGAGGTTTTCTTCAATATATTAAAGAGGGTAGCTCTTTAATATAAATATTTACATAATATGGTAGAAGAAAGAAAATAGAAGATGCATTATCTTTTAAAGGAATTTTGTACTCATTTAGTTTAGGAAATGAGAAAAAATCCAAGGTATTTTCTTGAATAGATTAAAGAGGGTAACTCTTGAAATATATTCATGTGCGATGAAGAAGAAAAGAGAAGTTTTCTCACATTTATATTCATTAACCATATTGTAATTAGTAATGAATTAATAAATCCATGGATAGTTTCATAAATCCATGAATAGTTTACCATGATAGTGGTAGAGATTAATGAATTAATAAATCCATGGGTAGTTTACCATGGTGTTGCTAGAGATTAATTATTTCATAAAACCATGGGTAGATTACCATGGTGTTTGTGAATATTAGTTAATTCATAATTCCATGAATAGATTACCATGTTGTTAGTAAAGAATGGTTATTTAATAAATCCACGGATCGAGGAACTACTTAGTTATATTTCTTTAGATGAAAAAATTGAGTGATTACTTTTTATCATGATTATGATGTTAATTCCTTTTGGAAGAAGATCATGCATAGGCATGCAACATAAGTAATAACTTTCATTGGAAAGAATATAAATATTTGTAGGTAGGAAAGATAGCATGGGGTGCTAAACTATATTGGAAATGATTTTTTAGTATAATCTTTGAAAAAGAAGACATGTATTTATATTTTTAATTGCATAGCTTTACAGAAAAGAAAACATATGTTTACATGCTTACTAGCATTGATATTTCCTTTGGGAAAACTCGGGAAGGAAGCTATGTGCTTCGTAGGAGACTCTTTTGGAATCTATATGCCATTGCATGCAAGGGAGCAACATTTGATATGTTAGATTGTATTTCATGCACTAAAATAAATAGCTCAAGGGTTAGCTATTTTGACTAAATTATGTAAATTGCATGCACGAATATCGTAACTAACGTATCAGTTTATTTTAGATATATGCTGGGGAGATGTAGCTATTGTCTTGTAGGAATGTGTGCTTATGCGACGGAAACATTAGTTAATGTGATGACTTACAACCAGCACATAAGTGGTATGTGTTGTTAAAGGGAGAATGTCAAGGCACTTTACTTGCATGTCATGCATATACATGAGTAGATGGAGAAAATACTATAGTATAAACATGTGAAATGATTTATTATACTTTATGAATCTTGACATCAATGTATGTTGAAGGTAACATTAGCAGGGTATGATTTTGATATGTATAAAGGAAATATTATGCTTAACCTGGTGGCAGGTAAATGATTATGGTTCATGTAGATGAGTACGAACTACCGGATGATCCAGTGTACGATGGACCATTATAGATACATCCATGCCATCAATATATGAAGATCAGAAGACCAAAGGGTAAATGGTATCGTATTTATTGTAATGGTTTTAAGCTAGATATTTGCATATTTCCTTGTAAGATTTATAACGATGGTTAAGGGATGGTCTCCCTTATAAGCCATTGAGTGAGGATTGATCACCCTCATGAGAATTTAATAATAAAATTAAATGTTTGCTGGTTTTCACCCTATGAGGTTTCCACAGTATATTGGTGTTCAATGATGTGATTGATTATTGTGTCAAGATGATGATGTTGATTCCCTTCTTGTTGTTAAGTTTCATAATGCTATGTATGTGATGACTACATGAATAATGAAATGAGTGGAAGGTTACATCATACAATATTATGTTAATGTATTGTAATGGATGTTGTTAATGGTTAAGGAGCTTACTATTCTTATTATAAACTTACACTATGAACTGGTAAAAATTCTATGTAATGATGTGTAAGGAATATTTAATGGTGAATGGTTAGTTACCCATGAGTAAATTATATAAAAAAAAATTATCTCCTTACATTTCCATGTGAAGTTAACGATGTATGTTACAAATGGTATCAAAGCTAAAGGTTGCAGCACTAGCACCTTTGGGAATTGTTAAAGAAATTGAGGTATGTTATAAACTGATTCTAAAGAGATCTGAGATGAAATGCGCATCTGTGAAGGAAGGCATCACATCTCTAATCCAGGTTGAACAAAGAGTTTCAAGAGATAAGTATTATTATCTTTCTTTTCTTGAAACAGTAGTTATTGCATTTATGGAAAATAGAATGCATACAAAGTAAATAGCTATGAAGTTAGAGTTTCTTCAAAAAAGATATATCTTTTCCATGTACGTAAAGACAAACTTACAATGTAAGTTCTTGAAAAGATTTCTATTATGTTAATGTTTTAGAAATATATTATTCCTAGAGATATACCATGGTAAAAGACCAAACTACTATGCTAGTTTTGCTGAGAAGAACCCATGTGAGTTCTTGCAAATATTACTAGTATGTATCTTGAAAGGTGTGAGCAGTAGTAAAACATAAATAAGTAAAATTTCTTGCCTTTATATATATGTCTTATTTAAGAAAAGATAGGAATCATGTTTTCTTTTAAAAGGGATTTCATACCGGTGTGTTAAATGATAAGGAATCCAAGTTCTTTTCTTGAAAAAAAATCTAGGTTAAAGAGAATAACCTCGTGAATATACTACATTTATAGATGTAATATGTCAACTTCTTGATTTAGGTATATTAAAGGTTAAGTTAACCTTGTTAGTGTTGCGTAGTTTTTATGCATAAAAGAGGCTAGCTATGGTAAATTCTTGGAAGCAAAGCATGAGCAACTTGCATGTAGAATCATCGAGGAACAAGGTTCTTTGCATGGATAGAATATCTATTGAGTATGTGAGTACTTTATGCTATCGTAAATATTATGTTATATTTCCTCGAAGAGGAATCATGAGTTTTCCTACTCAATTATGTTAAAGTAATCTGTTGGGAAATTAAGATTAGAATCTTTATGCATTGTATGCATAGGAACAATGGCCAATGTGTTAGCTTTATTATATTTGTATGCTCCAAAAGAAAAATCTGAAGTGGTGGGTCTTTTGTAAGAATTTAAGTAAAGTGAATGCACATTGTGTCATTTTCCATTAAAGGAATTTCGTAATAGATATAGTGATTTGTCTTGTACGAATGTGTGCGTGTGTGAAAAATGTCATAATAATGTGGGAGTTATTTGACATGAATTGATAATTAGTTACTCACACTAATGTAAAGATGTTAGAAGAAAGTATGTTGTGACATTATATTCACATCTCATATATGCACACGAATAGGTGTTAAAGGATCACTCAAAGATTGATTATTTATTGATTAAGGCTTTATCTAATCATGCTATAAAATCTTGTCGATGTTGCTAAAAGAAAACATTGTTGTAGAGGAGAAATGTGAATTTCCTGATGGGGATGAGTACTACAGTAGGGAGAGAAGTTCTTCAAATGAAATAAAGATAAGTATTTTAAGAAGTCTATGCATATGCATGTTGATTTCCTTTAAAAAGGAATTGTTATATACGTAAAAAAAAATGGCATTGCATGAGATTGGCTTCTATTTAAAATAATTCTTAAAAAAATACATGCTATTATAATATAATTTTTCTGCATAAGAATATGCATATGAGATTAATATGTGTATTATGCTTTATTTCTTTAAGAAAGAAAGTATAAAAAGCATGAAAGAAAAATAGTTACTTTTTATTTGAGTTTGAAAAGAAGTAGTTGTTTTTGCATGCAATAAAATTTCTAAAGTTACCATGCACTACTTTAAAAGATGAATGTGTATAGTGATGGTGTGTGAAGCTAATGCATGAATGCAAAAGATGAGGAAAGTCCTACTATAAGATGATAGAGTGTTAAAATTAAAATTGAATGAAGCCTCTTAATGGATCAAGTTGTGAGACTTAACTATAATGACTAGTGACTGACTAGTTTTTGCATGAGTCGTCATGAAAGCATTAACATTATTAGTAGCATGGAATGACTAGTTTTAGAGTGACTCATGTCATGGATGCATTAAAATTATTAATAGCATTGATTAGTTATGAATGAATAACTAATGAAAGTTATATGCACGAATCGATTTTGACTAAAGCTATTCGAAAGTTGTGAACAAATGATTATGATAATTAATTCGTGTGTCAGTCTGTTGGAACGGAACATTATGGGAATTGAAAATGTTTTCACTCATACCCTAATCATTATTGACAAATACGTATTCATGAATATTTGTATATACTTTTATGCATGATAACATTTTATGTAGGAACTTAAAATGATTGTGTAAGATAATAGGTGCTTGAGAAATGCATATTTTCAATTAGCATTGTTTCTTATAGTAAGCATGGGTAGCTTAATGGAAACAGAAAATCTATGAAAAATAAAACATCGCAAAAATTGCAATGTGAATTGCAACAGTAAATGTTAAAGTGTCATGTTTTAATGATTTCGGAAATAATAATGTACAACACATGTATGTTACTTCCAGGGGGGGAAGTTGTGACAACTTCACTAAAGTTAACTAGTATTAACTAGTTAAAGACAATTTGTTTAATTTTCTTTTATCTGGTAAGAAAGAAAAACTTAAATCATCATTGTTGATAAAGCAAATCATTAAATTTGCTTAAATTAGTTAATGAAAAGAAAATCTTTTTAAGCTGATGGTAAAAATGTTTCCAAGAATAGGAGGTGGTTAGGGACAGTTGGAAAGACAGTTACTTACTCCTTTGAGGATAAAGCTGAATCCCAGAGGAGGAGTAGGCATTCTGTGAAATTGGTAAAGGGGGAGTATTTTCTAGAGCTGGTTGGGACCAGTTGAAAATAACTTACAGCAACCCTTGTAAAACCAGAATTTTTGAGTGTGACTGGATTGGCCATCTAGAGGTCATAGAAAAAAGATCCACTGCTAACCCATGGCACCGTCCAGATTCTAGAGCTAGGGGCAAGTGGAGGACATAATAGCCTCCCTTGATGGTTGGAAGGACCATAGCTTGAAATACTAAATTTACAGATAAGTATAAATACTTTAGTGTGGAAAGATTGACTGTCTCGAGGTGAAAATGACTCGATCCTATGGATTAGGAGGAGAATTTTGTTTACCATTGTGGTTCTCATAGTGGAACAAGTTAAGTAAAAAATTTTGTGTTATATTAAAATGAATTACTGAATGTATAAGTTCATTTATTTTACTACTAATTTGTTTGAATGTCTTAGCAGAGGCTAGGATATGCCCATGGTGCATTAATTTACCATTGGTATGATTAGAGAGCTAGGTGCTCTCTGTAATTTTTGAAGTACTGTGTGGATTTCTTTAGCAGGAGCTAAGACAATGTGCACATTATGCATTAATGAGAGGGTTGGTTCTCTCTGAGTACTTATGGAAGTACTTTGATTAAAACATCTCTTTATATTGCAATAATGTTTGATGGTCGCAAGTATTTTCATTTGATTGAAACTATGTGACTAATGGGATTGAATCGTTAGTCATACATTACAGGATATTTCCAGGAAGTGTTGATGGGTGTTCAACCATTCCCAGAGAGCTTGCATAAAATCCATCCTTCTTCCAATAGTAATTGGTAAATAATGGTAAGTTCGTATAGATATTTTTCTATATTTTTATGAATTGAATAAGGAATAAGCAGTTAGAAATGGAAATGAAATTTTCTTTGTGCTATACATGCTTATGAATATGGATAAAAACATTGTTGTTTCAATTAATTGCATTTAAAGAAAATAAAGTGTTTCCTTGTGAGGGGAAGGAACCCCTTTGGGTTGATTATATTATTATATCATGAGTATAATTTTAAGTTTCAACAAGAGAAGCACACCGAGGACTGTGTTCTCTTAAGGGGGGAGTATGTAACATCCCTAAAATAACCACGTAACTAATAATTACGTTGTTGTATTTTTAACTGTTATTATCAAGAAACGGTTGAAAAACAAATTCTTGAATCGTTTGAAAAATAATATGTGTGGCGTCTTGATGGGGAATGGATGGGTATGACTTGTTGTTTATATCGACCCAATAACATTCTCGTCGGCACCATAAATGAAGCTGGAACTTTCCTTGAACTCTACTATGTGGTTGCATTCAAGATAAGAAATATTTTTTTTTTTGTGTTGATGGCCTTGGTATCGCTCTTGGCACTGCATGGAAATGCAAGGAAGTTATTTGATGGCTTCACTACTGCCATTTTCTATGAGTCTCCTCTCTCTATAATGATTCTTGTGGGTTCAATAGGCATGTGAATGAGCTTCAGGTCTACTTGGTGAGCATTCTGGGACGAGCCAGAATCGCAGAAGGGAATAGATGGTGTTAATTCCTTTTCTTTGATAAGAGTCAACTGCCAAGATAAGTTAGTAAAGATCATAATATTTTTCTTTGTGAGTTGAAAGATATAAGTAAAGATTATATATATCATATAGTTTTAAAGCTAAAAGATTATTAGAAAATAGAAAGAATACTAATGATCTTTCTCATATTTCTTGAGATAAGTTACATATACCAAGGAAATGATATTTCATTAGTTTATTGGGATATTATTGAAACGAATTCACTGTTGACTATTTTCAAAAGAATATATTTATCTTTGGATTAGAAGATAATTCCATTGTGTTAATTCCTTTGCAAGGGTTTGCAAAGGTTACATGTTAACTTTGTTATTATTTTAAAAAAGTCTATCTAACTCTTATTCCCAAAATAAGGGTTAGTTATGGTACTTTATTTTAAAAGAGATTTTCTTGAATAGATTCAAAGAGAGTCACTCTTTAATATCAATATTTATATAATATTGTATAACAAGAAAATAGAATATACATGCTCTATATTTAAAGAGAGGTTTTCTTGAATATATTAAAGAGGGTAGCTCTTTAATATAAATATTTACATAACATGGTATAAGAAAGAAAATAGAAGATGCATGATATTTAAAAGGAATTTTGTACTCATTAGGAAATGAGAACAAATCCAAGGTATTTTCTTGAATAGATTAAAGAGGGTAACTCTTGAAATATCTTCATGTGCGATGAAGAAGAAAAGAGAAGTTTTCTCACATTTATATTCATTAACCATATTGTAATTAGTAATGAATTAATAAATCCATGGATAGTTTCATAAATCCATGAATAGTTTACCATGAGTGATTACTTTTTATCATGATTATGATGTTAATTCCTTTTGGAAGAAGATCATGCATAGGCATGCAACATAAGTAATAACTTTCATTGGAAAGAATATAAATATTTGTAGGTGGGATAGATAGAATGTTCTGCTAAACTATATTGGAAATGATTGTTTAGTATAATATTTGAAAAAGAAGACATGTATTTATATTTTTAATTGCACAGTTTTATAGAAAAGAAAACATATGTTTACATGCTCACTAGCATTGAGATTTCCTTTGGGAAAACTTGGGAAGGAAGCTACGTGCTTCGTAGCAGACTTTTTTTGAATCTACATGCCATTGCATGCATGGGAGCAACATTTGATATGTTAGATTGCATTTCATGCACTAAAAATAATAGCTCAAGGGTTAGCTATTTTGACTAAATTATGTAAATTGCATGCACGAATATCGTAACTAACGTATTATTTTATTTTAAATATATGTTGGGGAGATGTAGCTATTGTATTGCAGGAATGTGTGCTTATGCGACGGAAACATTAGTTAATGTGATGACTTATAACCAGCACATAAGAGGTATGTGTTGTTAAAGGGAGAATTTCAAGGCACTTTACTTGCATGTCATGAATATACATGAGTAGATGGAGAAACTACTATAGTATAGATATGTGAAATGATTTATTATAATTTATGAATCTTGACATCAATGTATGTTGAAGGTAAAATTAGCAGGGTATGATGGTGATATGTATAAAGGAAATATTATGCTTAACTTGGTGGCAGGTAAATGATTATGGTTCATACAGATGCGTACGAACTACCGGATGATCCAATGTATGATGGACCATTGTAGGTACATCCATGCCATCAAGATATGAAGATATGAAGACCAGAGGGTAAATGGTATCATATTTATTATAATGGCTTTAAGCTAGATATTTGTATATTTCCTTGTAAGATTTATAACAATGGTTAAGGGATGGTCTCCCTTATAAGCCATTGAGTGAGGGCTGATCACCCTCATGAGCGTTTAATAATAAAATTAAACATTTGTTGGTTTTCACCCTACTGGGTTTCCATGGTATATTGGTGTTCAATGATGTGATTGATTATTGTGTCAAGATGATGATGTTGATTCCTTTCTTGTTGTTAAGTTTCATAATGCCAAGTATGTGTTGACTACATGAATAATGAAATGAGTGGAAGGTTACATCATACAGTATTATGTTAATGTATTGTAATGGAGGTTGTTAATGGTTAAGGAGCTTACTATTCTTATTCTAAATTTACACTATGAACTCGTAAACATTCTATGTAATGATGTGTAACGAATATTTAATGGTGAATGGTTAGTTACCCATGAGTAACTTGTATAAAAAAAATATCTCCTTACATTTCCATGTGAAGTTAACAGTGTATGTTACATTCCTGAAGGTAATTGGAATGTGGATAACTTGAATAGCCTTCAATTGAAAGGAACTGTCAAAATGACCCTTTGAATCCACACTCTGTTATTCCAGAAACTACTTGCTCCTCTTGTCATGTCATCCCAAAGCTTTGTGAGAATGAAAATTTTTGTGACACACAAGAAATTTTTGCACCCTAACTTCTCAATATCAGGGCAGAAAATATGCGTTGAAGTCTCGAATTTCAATAGAAGGTCTGGGCTATTACTCCATATCAAATAGAGAAAATTATATTAATTAATTTCAATATAATTTATAATTTGTTGGATCTTGTCAATATGATCTTTTTATATATTTTACATAAAACCATGGTAATTTGTAATGGGTTATATTTCTTAAAAATCTCTTTGCATAAATATCGACATAAAACTTAAAAAAATGGTTTTCTTTCCCTTTATTTTTCTTTCTTTCTTTTTTCAAAAAAAAAATTGTAACGTAATTAAATTGGAAAACAACCGAAACAAATGTTTTTGTATTTTATCAACCGTTATCATATTAGTCTCACACATTAAATATTCGTTGTTGGAACCTAGGCTCAGACATATTTTTTATTAAGGTATTTTTTCTGAGTCAGACATATGAGTTCAAATTTGAATCTCTTTATCTTTCTTTATATCTTCCATACCTTATTGATTTTTATTTTAAAGAATAGGAAAAGAATAATATTTACCCAAATCTAATTCTGATTGCATGATTATAGGATAGTGCTGGACTAGGCTGAGACATATTTTTTATTTAAGTATTTTTTCTGATTCCGACATATGAGTTCAAATTTGAATCACTTTATCTTTATTTATATCTTCCATACCTTCCTGTTTTTTATTTTAAAGAATATGAAAAACATAATATTTACCCAAATTAAATTCTGATTGCATGATTGTAGGATAACGCTTTTAGTCTAGCAACATACAATGCCACAATAAGGAGGAGATTAATGTTTTGCAAATTTGCACCTGATACATAGAATTCAAATATCTACCACAAACACTAAACACTAAATGTATATATTTTATTAAATGTGTAGAGTTTAGTGAAAATTTATAACATGGATATGGGTTTGGATTTGGAGTATGTCTTAAAATTAATTTTCTAACTTAAGTAAATAGATTAATTTTCAAACCTGGGCTCAGACATTAATATTAATGATGAATATGAGGATGGATATTATGAATAAAGAATCTCATCTTCTTTTAATTTAGTGGAAGAACACACGAGTCTGAAAAAACAAGTTATTATCTATTATTAAGATGAAAACATTTTTGTGCTTGAACTCCACGAAGAAAAAATTGTTCAAGAAGTAACACAATAATCACTCTCATTGTCCAATATTATAGAAGTGGTGGGGATTATAGATGAATTTATAAATCTTATTTTATATCTTTGTTCATATGGTAATTATATTAGTAATTAGGGATATTCATTTTTTCCAGAAAATAAAGAGATAAACTATGATTTATATGTTGTATAGTAGAAATTGCATGAGAATAAGGAACCCACATTGTTCCATGGTAATTATATTACTAATTAAAAATATTCATTTTTTAAGAAAATGAAGAGTTAAACTATGGTGTTCTATAGTAGAAATTGTGTGAGAATAAGGAACCCCTTGTGGTTGTATGTTGTGAATAATTTCATGAAGGATAGTTTGAAAATATTGTTAGACAATACCTTGAAAATGAAATTATGTCTCAAATTTAACAATTCAACATTCAAAATTCTCTAAAACTCTTAAATAATATGAATGTTATTTCAAAGAATTTGGAAATGAGTTTGATTAGTAATAATGATGGTATTCATGTAGTTTGTTATACTTGTGAAATTAACCCTGAAGATAAAATTTCTGAAAACATGGTTGAAAAATATCAAGAAGATGAAGTCCTCCTTGCTACTCCACGACCTAGAAATTAACTCCCTCATTGTTGCATAGAAATTCTACATTAAGTCCAAATATACAATCATATTAAAGAAAAAATACTATTTGGCATAATAGCTCAAGAATATAGGGATCATAATTCCATTGAAAATGTTGAAGAACTTGATGAGCTTAAGATCCTGAATGTCTAAGAAAGCCTTGAAGGAAAATAGATAACTATTGATTTTGAAATTAGGAAAATAACAAGAAAGGTATCTAATAATACACCTTATAACATTGATTTGATCTTGTTATTTCCTCATGCCCATGGAGTGGAAGATGTCTTAGATAAGTAAGTAATAGATTTGATATATGTAGATATACCTAATAATATTGATCCCTTATCATATTATATTATCTAGGAAGTCTTCAAAGAAGAAGTTTGCAATATATTTGACATATTGATGCAAGAGCATCAAAGATAAATTTTCATCATTCAATCATGTAATTAGGGGGGTGATGACTTTTAATAATTTTATTCATTAATTTTCTCATTTTTAATAAATTAGGAGAGAAAATATAAATGTGAGGATTATTGTAAATATTCCTTAAATAATTAAGGATATTAGTGGAGTTGAATTAGCTAGATAATCTAGGGATTAGGAATTCCATAAACGGGACTTAGTTGAGTCCAAAAAAAGAAATCTAAATTAGATTTTAAGTTGAAATTTGTGTGGAGGAAATTATGGAATGGAATAAATTATATTTATGTATAAATATGTAGCCTATGAGGGTGAGAAAGGACAAGTGAGGAAGCAAGGAAGTGAGGAATATAGAGAGTAAGAGAAATGGTTTGAAGGGCCAAGAAGCAAGAGGCCGCCCATTGTAATATTTGGTCAAAGAGTCTTTATGTTTTATATCAGTATTTTATTTATATGGCTCTCTTTCCTTCATATGTATTTTTGAGCTAAACATATTCGTGGTCTTAATGAAGGATTTTAATTTTGAAGGTAGCACATGAGTTTCTATATTCTAGGATCTGTTTAATACAGTATCCTGGCATCATTTTCATATCAGAGCCTAAGGCTCATCTTGGATTTGTAGTGGATTTGTAATCATGACTGGTGTGGCTTAGTGTGTGTTTCCAATTGAGTGCATGATGTGGTGAAACCAATGTGGATATGCTGGTGCATAAAAGCCTTGATGCATTGTGTGAGTGCATCATCAAGCATATGATATCCAATGATTGAATAGAGTCAACATTAGAGAAAGTATGATGTAAAGGGCACAAGAAATGTTGCAAATTCAATGCCTTTTATAACTCGTGGGCAGCATCTAGCATAGAATGTTGGAGCAACTAGGTTACGTTGTACGCTGGACTAGCGTTCACAGCAAAAGAGCACTGAAGCTCTGGTTGAAGAGTGTGTTGGGGTGTGTTTTTTTTTATTGTTAGAAGCTTCACATTATATATGTATACACATTATTGGTTGAATGTAGGGAATAGTTGAATCTATATACATTGGGAAGGCGCTTGCAGTAGAATCAGTCTCAAATTTCTTGAATTATAAACAAAGGCTGGAGTTAGAAGTATGAAGGACGCAGTAATAAATTAATGCAGCCATGAAGGAAGGGGAATCAAAACTTAACGTACTCTAAACACCTGCAAGGACGTGTTAGTCAGATGCATTGGCTGCTGGCATCCACTGGATAATCGTGAAGCAGAGAAACACCCCGATGAACTAATTCTCCAGATCTGCAACACAAGGTCTATTCATGTTGAATTAAACTCATAAGAAGTCGATTCATTTTGGGCTAGCAAAGACTGTGTATAGACTGCGTAGAATTTTACAGTGGATCGATTGATGTGTGTAATATTGTATTGATTTATATGGATCAATTGGTGCGTGTAATTCCTATCTTCTTTGAGGAATTATGCAAGAATTAAACCCATCTTTGTTTTTTCCATGGAATTGTGACGCTATGGATTCAATCAACCAGTGGTATCATATCAGTAAAATCATCTCTATTTGCATAAATTACCATGAAAGGTGTGAAACCGCGAACTCAACCAATCTAATGGTATGTTATTTGTTTAATATCATCGTAAATCTATTGATTTCCTGGTTTGGTCATGGAGTACGTTGGATTCCAAATGGCTTATTTGGATTCCAAATGCCAATTTTGGGTTATCCATTATTACATAAAATGGTCCTTAAAAGAACCCATTTATTATTGAAATGTGGAGATTGCATAAAGCTGTAATATGTCAATATGATGTGTTAATGGAGTGGAAGATGTAATTTCGCACTAAGTGGCAAAGAATGAATCAATTTGCATCAGTAATGAAGATTAAACTTGGGGCTTAGTACAATTGAATATTTTACGATACTAATGTGAAAGTGGAAATTTGCTTTCTCCATCAAAGTTTTGGAAGCCAGTCGTATCAAGGCACTTAAAAGTGGCATGTGTGGGGCTTGTGAAAGATGTGTGGTTCCAGCGGAACTTTCAAGGTATGAATCTAGTATTTCCACGGTACAACCTTCCAGCATAAGAAAAGGTCACTGGGATTGATCGAGGTAAATTTTTTTGAAAAATTCATGTATGTTTTTTTGGGATAATGTAATCTTGAAAGGATATTCGATTACATTAAGATTTCATGTTTTCAAAGAAAGAATTTGAAATTGAAGAGATTGAGATGAATAAACTTGGCTCAAACTAAGAGGGGAGATTGTGCATACTTTGAAGGTTTCTAACATTATTTGTTGGGAAAATATTTATGTTAGCAAATTGCTGGGGAGATATTGTTAGAGAATTGACCTTCCACATTCAAAGTAAATCTGTGGAGGCTTGAATGTATTCCTAAAAGAGGACGCAAGAGAAGGGTTGGATCATTTCAACCATGAGAAAATTCAAGGTAAGTGCTCATTGAATGAATCAATATTCATTGAGTAGAGTTATTTTAAAATTTGGATGATTAAATTTCCTTGCCATACTCGTTGCAAATGCCGAGGTATAAATGAATGGAAAATTGTGCTAATCCTGGGTGATATAAAGAGAAACATATATTTTTATGTGAGATGGTTTATTATGCATAATGTGGATTCTTCACAGTTTTGGTTAAGTCATTTTGGACCAAAGCCTGTAGTCGGAATGGGAAAATTATTTTGATTGTGTTTTAATATTATAAACACAATTTCTCGATATTGAAGAATATTTGTTTTGCCATCATGTGGCAGCATCTAAGAGGTGTTATTCAGAATGAAGGTGATGTACAAGTTGTACATTATTCATCGAAGAAGTTAAAAACATGTTCTCTCTACAGAGGTGAAGAGATGTGAATTGATGAATTGTATGGTGCATAAAAGTGCAAGGAAATTTTTGCATTAAGATGATGAGCTTATGGGAATGCACGTATTTACAGTGACAAAGATGACACAAAATAATGGAAACCAAATAATTGAGATTGCAGAGAGAAAGGTTTATTAATAACCTTAACAGGAGCATGAGGTATGATAATTCAGGAAGGTATTTTTGAACATTGAACATTGAATGGTTTATTTATTTTCACCTTAAAATAAATCTTAGAAAACATGAATTGCATTTAAACTAAAGACTTTAGTATCATGTGAAATGATAAGTGAAAACTGATGATTTTTCATAAGAATGAAGTATGAAAGAGAGTGAAGATTTTACATCCTAAAGATGTATTAGGGGTGTATGTTTGTTGGAGGATTGTATAACTTAAATTAATTCAAAATATCCACTATCATTATTATTGGGGTAAATCTTGAAGTCAAAACAAATGTCAGAGTCAAGAAATTTTGGATAGTTTGAGTTAAGATTGAATATTTTTCATTCAAGATGAAGAATCGGTGTAAGTCTGAAATCAAAGAGTCGAGAGCTAAGTAAAAAGAATAAATGTAATGGGGTGCATGATTGGCAGAGCCTGACACCAAAAGAATTGGTCATTGTAACACATAAGTTACTAAAGTGTTGTTTGCAGCAAAGAGAAGTAAGAGAATTGCTAGAGATTGATTCCAAGAGAGAGAATTGGAAGTGATTAAGAACCAAAAGAAAGCTTACATTGTTGAATGGCAAGTGGGAAGACATGCTGAAAAGTGGATTAAATGAAATCCACATGTGAACATATGAAGTTCACCAAGGAGGAGAAGATGAATGGTGTCAGTCATTTCAAGAGATCTGATGAAGACCACAATAAAAGGAAGAAGAAGGAAAATTCCAAGATAAGTGGCATATGTGAGAAGTTGATGGATGAACAGTACGAGCAGGAGAAGGCTGAGATAATAGTTCACCTTGAATTGTTAATGGAATTATTGCAGAGAAATGTGAAAGACCAAACACATGGTTGGACCATGAGAAATAAGGTAAAGTGGAAGAGACTACACGCAAAGAGGGAAAATTAGGTAAACATACAGTTAGAAGAAGAGCTGAGGAAGCTTGAGCAGATGTTGGGGTATGAAGAACTCATAGAGGTTGAGTTAAAAATGGATGTTTCCATTTGTGACCCTGAACATGGTGAAATTATGGGTGAAGATGTCAATGAGGAAGATCTCATGAACTATTGGGATAGTCTATAAGAGTCTGAAGATGTGTTGGCAAGAGAAGCAGATGAGGCTATGAAGCCTTGCATTTTGAAATCTCACAGTTTATGTATGTTTGCAGGATATGCGAAATATGATGAAAAATATGGTGAAACTGTCACAAAGATGAAGGAAACTCTTGAGGTGAAGTGTGATGGAGAATGCCTTTCAGAGGAGGAAGGTACTAATTTTTTGTAGCAGGAATAAATCATAAATGAATTCTTGTTTGGGAAAATATAGCTAGTTGAAGCTGTTATGAAGCAGAAGAAAAATGGAAATGTTGAAGAAATATTCCAAGGAGGTAAACAAATGTATTTGTTTAGTAAATTTGCTAATGGAAGTTTGTAGTGCATTGAAACAAAAAACAAGATAGCTTAGGAAGATTTCCAGAAGAAGAATGAAGCTAGGAAGGAAAGTTGTGATGAAGTGCTGGAAAGATTTCATATGGAAATTGAGTTTTTGGAACAATGGCTTAAGGAACTTGAGGGAGAAGTAAAGATTGCAGAACCTGATCCAGAAGAAATTACAATTATTATACATGATAGAGATGAGATGTTTTTAACATATATAGAGTTGAATGAATGTTGTAACTTTTCAAATAATAATGTAACTGTAAGTACAGAAACTGACATTAACAGATATGATGTCGAAATCAGAGAAATCGAGCAGAAATTATTTGTCATTGAGATGGAATATCAGAAGCAGCAAGAAAGTTATGTCCATAAAGACACAAAGGAGACAAAAATATTGAATCAGTAGGATGAAGATGGAAGCATCCAGCAGTTAAAAATAGGATCTATTGAAATCGAGAAAGTTGATGATGGGATATTGGTGCTTGAAGCATCAAAAGAAACCGGAAGGTCTTATTTTTTTAACACTAAATTTTTTTTGGTGAATGTAGGTACAACACTGGACGAGAGAGTTGTTGCTATTAAAACAATAAAAAAATATGGGTGTAAGCAAGAATAAGTTCTTGATTATTTTTCATTGCAGAAAGTTGAGTGTTCAGCTCAGTTGGAGATAAAAAAATTAGACAAAGAGGTATTACTCCAAGAAATTGATGAAAGAAAGTGTTGGAGAAGCCGATGGAATCTAATCGACAGAGTGAGTGATGAGTTACCAAATCGAGTTGATACTTCGAAGGACTAACAGCAAAACAGAGTCTGGAATCCTAGAGGGAGAAAGTCATCAGGACTTTTGGTTGTTGGATTGTTACAAAAAAACGATGGACCTCATAGACATGAGTCTATGAAAACTTCTCTACATGGGAGTTTGATGCAGGAGAATCAAAGCTAAATTTTCATTATTCAATTATGTAATTGGGAGTGTGATGATTTTTAATTATTTTATTCATTAATTTGCTCATTTTTAATAAATTAGGAGAGAAAATATAAATGCGAGGATTATTGTAAATATTAATTAAATAATTAAGGATATGAGTGGAGTTGAATTAGGTAGATAATCTAGGGATTAGGAATTCCATAAACAAGACTTAGTTGAGTCCAAAAGAAGATAAATCTAAATTAGACTGTAATTTGGGATTTGTGTGGAGGAAATTATGGAATGGAATAAATTATATTTTTGAATAAATATGTAGCTTGTGAGGGTGAGAAAGGACAAGCGAGGAAATGAGGAATACAAAGAGTAAGAGAAATGGTTTGAAGGGCCGAGAGCCAAGAAGCCACCGATTTTAATACTTGGCCAAATATTCTTTATGTTTTATATTAGTATTTTAAGTGTATGGCTCTCTTTCCTTCATATCTATTTTTGAGCTGAACATATTCATGGTTTTAATGAAGGATTTTAATTTTGAAGGTAGCACATGAGATTTTATACGCTAGGATCTGCTTAACCCAATTTCCTGGCATCACATATATAGATATATATAATAATATTTATCCCTTATCATGGAGGAATTTATAAAAGGGAAATTTTGAAAGAACATGAATGAACAAGAACATGGAAATACCACCCCTTTCTGATCATTTCATGTGCTTTTTGACCATTTCATTAGCTCACATTATTTAGAACAGACATTGCCTGACCATTATTTGTAATTTATCCTCAGTAGCGCACCACCTCTGTGTGTCCAAAGCACTATAACACATCTCCTAAAGGAGAAAATGGTGTTAGTCCTACTATTAACGCATTGTACTCCATGTTGGTCAGTGTTACTCAGCCTAAAACTTATTATTTCACCCCTGCTGTGATTTCCCTGGCTGTTGAGTTACTCGCTATATGTTTGGCTTCTGTATTTTGGATATTTGTACTTGGTTACCTGCTAGCATATTAGTATTCTTGTTTGAAAATTTATCTTAGTTGCATTTAATTTTTGAAAATATTTTCTTTTTTTTAGTTTTTTTGAGAGAGCTGATTTCATTCTGTAAATTTCGGGTTAAATAGCTGTTAGTGAGGATAGATATATAAATATTTTATAGAGTGAATTTCATTATTGGATGCTTTATGCTGCATAGATTTGTGAAAAAAAATTCTCCTTATAGAAATAACTCTTTCATCGAACTGAATCTAAAAAGAATTTTTTGCATGGTTCTAGTTAGAGTTGCATAAAATTTCATACATCCAATACCCCTCCAGACACTTATAAGAACGTACACTAAAATTAAGTGCTAATAAAATAAATCAGTAACTCTTTTCTGAGCTTACACCAACATTAGTTCAGACTAGGATCTTATGACAGGTAGAGTGAGAAAACTGCCCAGGATTGCAAAACTTGAGATTAGTGTCATTAAAGAGTGAAAATCCTGTTGCGGTCATACTATTAGGACCGCTCCACTGATAATAGAGTTAAGCAAGAGATAACACTTGGGTGTGTGAGAATGTAGCCTAGTTTTGATCACATAACAGTGGGAATTTTGTGTATTAGGGTTCCCCTTGTGGATGTCGAAACTAGATCGGGGATCTAAGTGTTATGCCCAGACAATGTGTTGTCTATGATCATGACCCCCCTAGTAGTGTCTATGATTTGAGGTATCCATATTTTCCATACTTATAGGGACGTACACAAGGTGACTAGGGTGGGCTTCCCTCGTACTTGACACAGACAGACCTACTCTATCTTCGGTTTTGGGTAGGGTACTTGTCTTCACGAGAGTGCTTGACCCCATTATCTGAGGTTCAGGCAAAGCTCAAGATTAACTATAACTATACGTATGAACAACTCTCTTTTTATGCTATTTTGATATTGGGTTTCATCTCTAACAAATGGTAGTACTCAGATAGGGTCTTTCCCCTCTAGCTCCTTGATTGATTGACTTTAGAGTTATTTTTGTTTTAGGTTTTTGGTTCTACTATCATCGAGACTTAATAATATATCATATTAAAATTTTTGATAAAATTAACTAGTAATCGTGGCGTTATTTTACCCTCGTCATCTTTATACATGGATGTAAGGTATCCCTCCATTGACACTGGGGGAGGTGTCAAGTCTCGGTGACCCAGTTCCTTCTTTGAAAGAGTAGTATCCAATGTTGACCCCTAATTTACAAATTTCTCCTTACATTATGAAGTTGCCTAAGGATACTTTCACAGAACGAGTCGTGCCTCCTTATAATCCTCCTCTCACTAACCCATTGGGGCCACTATTTATTCAGGTAGCACCAGTGCCATCCATGTCTTCGGTTGCACTCACATCCACTACAAAATAGGCCGCTGGCGACTAACTCAGTTCCACCACCATCTTCCCCACCAGTTTTTAGTTCTTCATAGCTGACTGGAAACCCTAGTAGCCATAATATGCTTGGTCCTAGCAACTTGGTCACAACAAATATGGGTGGAATTATGAACTCTTTGGTATCCCATCCTACCATGCCTGCTCTTGGACTTTTGGCTTCCGCTTCCACTATCGGGGCTACCTTGGTTCCCTTCAGCAACCCTTTCGGTTGGAATCCCTTGTTGAGTTCGAACCCCTCGACAGCCATGTCAGGGGGGTAGTGTTACCAACCCTTACATGCGAGGGGGCATGACTATACCCCTATGTTGTATGGGACAAGTAGGTCCATCAATTTTTAATGCCATTCCTCTTATTGGTCAACCTTACAATGTAGGGTATATGCCAATGGTCAATTATGAAACTAGTAGTATGCCACAAGAAAACTCTATCGCGTCTATCTGGGCAACCCTTCCCCAAAACCAATTGGGGAAAGGGGGTAACTATTACCCTAGGGGCAACCACCCGTTATTATCGAAAAAATCCCTCGTATCATGTTGTAAACACCTTGATGGGGGTACCCCCAGGTCCTTCAGGTCACCCAACCCCACCTTGGTTAGATTCAGGGGTATCCATGTCACTGCTATTTTTGGAAATATTAGATATCCCAAATCTAGTCCCTCATGTAATACATTAAACTATGCAAGTGAATAAATTTATTTATTCAAAATCTTTGTTAATTGTACTTTTCTAATTAAGTGTCAATTTTTTATTTTTATTTTTTTAATTAATTTTTAAATATAAACTATGCATATTCGAATTGGTTGTGGTAGATAATTATCAATTCTTTATTATTCTAATTTCCCATTACAATGGAAGAAAGTTCACTAGTTTCATAAAGTAGACCACCCCTTTCACAACAAACATCTTCGAGAACAACATAAAAAAGAAGACAAAGAAAAGAATATTAAGGTGCAAAAAAGGCCTTTGAAGAAAGGTTATGGGCAATCGTGAAATGCACCAAATATTATAGTGGAGGATCGAGTGGATCAGTTGGTGCAAAGGGTTGTTTTTGAGCTTATTGTAAGAAAAGAAATCAGGGACTAAAGGAAGAGTTCGATGGCATTTACTTGGAATGGGGAAAAAATAACAAGCATGTATATTTACAAATGCACCTAAAACAAAGAAAGCATCTCTACATAAACAACTTAATGAACTTGAAAAGTTGAGACATATTGCTAAAGGTTAGATTCAAACTAACAAAAATCCTAGTGGATTCATAGTTGGTGGTCAACACTCTTATTCTCAACATCAAGTTTCAGTTTCCAACCTTGCAAACTTATGGGATGTAAAGGGGAGGGGAAATCTTGATGCATCCATTGGACGATTTTTTTTCACAAATGGCATGACTTTCAATGTTTGTAGATATCCTTATTGGAAGGAAATGGTGAGGGATCTAGTTAAAAATGCCCCTAAAGGTTACATGCCTCCCAGTTATGAAAATATGAGGACAACAGTGTTATCCAAAGAGAGGACTCGAGTTGAATCTAGACTTCATGGCATTAAAGATAGTTGGAAGGAATCTGGGGTCTCCATTGTATTAGATGGTTGGACAGATGTCAACCATCATCCCCTTATAAATGTTTTGGTTTCTTGCCTGGAAGGAGTTATGTTCATAAAATCCCATGATACCACAGGAAATACAAAATATGGTCCATACCTAATGGGTCCCTTGAAAAAGGCAGTAGAGGAGGTTGGAAGAGAAAACATGGTCCAAATTATTATAGATATTTACTCAAAAAATTTCCTTGCTGGGGGGTCAATTGAGTATGAATACCCAACAAGTTTTTGAACTCTTTGTTATGTGCACTGCATGAATTTTCTCCTGAAATATATTAATAACATTGCATGGGTTGGGAAAACTATAAATGACGTAAACATGCTAGAACATTTTATTGTTAATCATGCAACATCGATAGCAATTTATAGGAAATATGAAAATCTTGAGCTTCTTTGATTTTCTAAGACTAGGTTTGCATCTGCATTCATCATGCTTCAACGCCTTATTACAATTCATCAATATTTGAGAGGGATGGTGGTATCAACATATTGGAAGAGATGGAAAGGTTCTCATATTTGGGATGGCCCAAAAGTTGAAGACATTATTATTGGCCTTTCTTTAGAGGATTTTTGGAGGATAGTGGAGGATATTGTCACCCTTAGTACACCTATTTTTTCCACCCTTCACATATTTGATATTGATCAACTATGCTTAGGGTATGTGTTTGAGAGCATGGATGAAATGAGAGAGAAACTTCATGATATAATGATAGATGAAAATTCTAGGATTGACAAAGACACTAAAAATGAGGGGTGGGAACTTAGTCTCACAAGGTGGAAAATGATTCATAGCCTTCTTCAATCAATTTATTTCTTAATAAATCCTAAATGGTTTCACAATAAACCGTCTACAAATGTAAAAGTGATGCAAAATTGGAACACTTTTATAAGTAGGTGTTATGATCATCAGGATCGCACTACTCTACGACTTGAGTTGGGAAAGTACTTGAGATCATAAGACCACTTTGCAACTGAAGACTATGCATACAATAGAGAAAAAATTGGACCCATAGACTTTTGGATGTAATATGGTACAAGGGCTCCCTTTCTTTATAGTTTGGCTATCTGTTTGCTTTCAAAGATATGATGAATAACAAATACCTTTAATGTATTGATTTATTGTTTAAGAAATTAAGTCTAATGTTCATTTTCAATTGTTTTCCTTTTATGATTTCAAAAGTCTATTGCTAAAATAATGTTTTATTTTTCTTTTACAGGTTACTAATTCATTTGCATGTGAAAGAAACTGGAGTGAATATTCCTTTATCCATTAATCAAAGAGGAATCGCCTAGGTACAAAAAAGGCACAAGATTTGGTGTTCATACACTCGAATCTATGCTTGTTTTCTCCAAAACAACTAAAGTATAAAACTGGACGCACAAGAATGTGGGATTATGTTGGTTCACAAGATGATGGAGATGATGAGTTTCCATTTGAGGTGCTACAATACAATGCTGAAGACATGCTTGATAATACCAAGAAGTCTTTTGACCATAACAATGCTTTTGGAATTGGGTCAAGATCAACAACCATTCTAGAAAATGAGCTTGACAATCTAGATTGGTAGGTTTATTTGAATTTTCCTATGAATTGTTAGAAGTGTCTTTATATATACATCTATATTAAAAAATATACATTTAATTATTTATATTTCAAATCTCTTATTCTCATAAATGTTTGTTATTTTTTCAGAATTAATGATGGGCTAAATTCTTGGATCTGGAAAATTATGACATCTTTCTTAAAACTAAATCACTCTTTATGAATGTTTCTTTACAAATTCACATGTGGAAACATTGATTTTTTATGATTAATGCTGTGGTTGATAATGTTCACTTTTAATCTTTCATTTCCCATTTCTCGTTTTTGGTAACATAGCCTACATATAGTGCATTGTTGTGTGTTGATCTCCATATACAGTGGTAAAATAGTGTTGAAATGACCTATAAATGGTATATCTGTGTTAATTAAATCCATATTGAGGTATTCGTTGAGAGCCTAGAATATTTTTAAATATGTTGAATGTTTATCGTGATTGTAGAGAAGTATCAACACTGAAAATTATGTGAAAACACTAGGCATGGTCATTTTTCATTATATGTTGGTTGAACTCCATGAAGGTCATATGAGGTATGGTATGAAGTCCTTGTTTGGTAGTTATATATAATGGTGTGAAGTTTTGAATTGAAGTTTATTTTTTGAATGGTGAAGAATATTCGTTAGTTATGCTTTAATAAATTTTGAATATGATTCATATATGAAATATATATATATATAAATATGACTTCTTCTTTTTTTCAAGAGAGGCCATGATATATTATATATGAGGAGAATATACATATTTTTAAGGCTGAAAGCATGAATGTTTGGTATGAAATATGAATTATATATGTGATGGAGGTATATTAATGAAGTTTTTAAGACATAGCCATTGAATTTTATTACAAATACGTCAACCTATTTGCAACCACTGAAACTATTTTGAGGCCATATTATATTATATGATGCATTCACTAATATCCATAGTGGGAGTAGTTCTCGCTCACAAAGATAACTACCATGAGTACTCCCGAAAGATAAAACACGCCCTTATTTTGAATGAGTTCTGGAAAGGGATTTGTGATGGAGAAGGAGACAATGCACCGGAAAATTCCATCTCAGATAAGGAGCTTTCCATTTGGGAAAAAAAAATAACAAGTCTTATGCCTTGATTCCAACATTAGTAAATGAAGAGGAAAGTTGCCATATTTACCCATTTTCAAATTCTCTTGAAGCTTTAAAGAATTTTAAGGAATTGTATGACTCACACTTTGAACTTGAATTGATGATCAAGTTTTCACTCTTGAGTTGGAAAATGATGAGCCTCTTGCCTTAGGGTAAAAATTAAGATTAGGTATGAATGATATAAAAGACACTAGTGTTGAAATATATATTCCTCCCATAACGTATGTTAAGGAACTATATCCCATTTATTCACATTATCTTGAGTCCTTGCAAGAAAGTGGCCAACTTAAGAAGATCACCTTTGACTCCATTGAGAAGAAATTTGTTGAAAGGGAGAAGTATTTTGGGAAGAAGACAAATCCTCAGTATTTTGAATAAGTTGTGTGCCCTGCACAAAAGGATAATAATCATACACGAGACTCTTCTAGAGGAAGAGTTGGTCGAAGAGGAAGAGGAAGGAGGAATTTTAGAGGAAGGGGAGGCAGAGAGTTACAAAGAGAAAAGTTTGATCTTCACTGTATACGTTTCAATAGAGATGGACATGATGTTTCCACTTGTAGGTTTCCGTTGGAAAAAATTAAGTAGGAAATAAATGAAGTAAAAGGTAAAACACTTGAAAAAGGGAAAGGTGAAGCACCTGAATCTACTCATTATGTTGTGGCACATTGCAACACTAGAGTAACTGAAGACTTATTCTATGCTTCACTTTCTTCATGGTAAGATGCTTGCCACATGAATTTTAGGAGATATTTCTTTAAATAATTCACTGATAATATTGATGGAGTAGTATCCTTTGCAGACAAGTGAAAACTCAAGTCATCATGGCTTGGCACCATCAGGCTCAAACTACCTAGACTTCCCTACTTTCTTCTATGTGATGTTCTATACCCCCCAGAGTTGAAAAGAGACTTGTCTTTGGTCCACATCCTCCAAAAAGGGTAGTCCATTCACATATTTGATGGAAAGGTTGAGGTCTGAAAAACATGATATCACTCACTTTTCATGACTAGGATAGAAGAAGATGTAGGTTTTAACCCTGAACAAAAATTATCTACACATGAATCTTATAACAGAAAATAAACAATAGCGAGAGCATAAAACATAAAACAGATAAACATAGAGATTTTCCACTGGATCCCAAATCAGGACGACCAGCTTGATTTTTCATTATATTCCTTTTAGTGTTACAACACATATATATACATGCCGAATCATACATGAACCCCAATCCATTAACCCTAGTTTAGAACATAACCATAGTTCCCTTGACTGGATCTACAAAATACCAGGGGCTAAAAGCCATCGTACCCCAAAACCATGTGCAAACTCATGCACAAAACATGGGTGGGTCCACCTATGAGTGGGTCCGCACACCAAAACAAATTTCGCTAGGGCACTACCCGGACCCCAACAGTGGGGGCTGCCTCCCCTGTTGTTACCCCCCCTGCTACACCTGGCGCAACATACAGTGCGTGGGGCTAGTTGTGGAAAGAATATAAAACATACCCAACATTCTCCCACTTGTTGTTTTCTTTCCATAGGGGGCCACAAGAGAGTTTAGTCATTGGGCCAACTCTTCAACACCCATTGTTTCTATACACCAACAAAACTTCTGAGTGCTCACAGACTTCGTCAATGCATCTGCAACATTCTTCAAAGTGTCCATTTTTACCAACAACACCCTTTTAGCCTCAAACATATCTCTAACAAAGTGATATTGAACATCAATGTGCTTTGTCTTTGAATGGTAAGAAGGGTTCTTAGCCAAGAAAATTGCACTTTGGCTATCACAATCTATCCTTATAGCTTGTTGTACCAACCCCATACTTGAACACAATATCTACAACCAAACTGCTTCCTTTCTTGCATGAGTGGCTGTTATTTATTCTACCTCTGTAGTTGAAAGAGCCACTACAGACTGTCTTTTACTCATCCAACCGACTGCGCCTCCAAATAGGTTAAACACATACCCACTTGTAGATCCTCTATGGTCCAGATCTCCAGCCTAGTCTGCATCAACAAAACCACGAATGTCCAACATTCTTTCCAATCCTGGTCTTCCCTGGTAGCACAAGCCATAATCACTAGTGCCACGTAAATATCACGAGAAACACTTCCTCTGTCCAATGCTCCTTCACTGGTTTTTATATAAACCTAGTCAATACTCCCATTGCATGTGAAATGTGTTGTCTAGTATAGACCATTTCATACATCAGGCTACCCATTGCCCTTTCATATGTAACATGGGACATGTCCTCTTCTTCTTCTTGTGTCATGGGACACTATTCGACAGATAAATTTACACCTACGGGAATAGGAATCTTCATCGATTTACTATCCTCCATATTGAACCTCTACAATATTGTCTCAAGATACTTCCTCTTGTTTAACCTGAGATTTCTCTTTGCTTGATCTCGTTTAATTTCCATTCCCAAAAATATAGTTTGCAGCACCAATATCCTTCATGTCTAATTTGGAGAATAGTTGGGTCTTCAAATCTTGGATAATTTCTTTGTCATTTCTAATAAACAACATATCATCCACATACAAGACCAAATAAATAACACAGTCACCAATTAATTTAAAATAAACACGGTGATCCTCCTTGCTTCTGGTGAAGCCAAGTTCCTGTATATAGGTATCAAATTTCTGATACCACATCCTTGGTGACTCTTTTAACCCATACAGAGACTTCTTTGACCTGCATACCAATTCTTTCTTCCCTTTCACCATGAAGCCTTCAGGTTGTTTCATGTAGATCTTCTCTTCTAGATCCTCGTGAAGAAATGTTGTCTTCACATCCATTTTTTCTACCTCAAAATCAAATGCAACAGTAATATATAAAAGTAATCTAATAGAAGTAACTTTGGCAACAGGAGAAAAAATATCACCAAAATCAATTCCCGGCACTTGGGAATAACCTTTTACTACCAACCGAGCTTTGTATTTCTCCACCTTGCCTTCTACATTCATCTTATTCTTAAACACCCATTTGCTCCCAATGGGCTTCCTTCCAACCGACAACTCCACCAGATCCCATGCCTCATTTTTATGCAAGGATGCCATTTCATCAACCATGGCCTCCTTCCAGAGTTTTCCATCCTCGGAATCTACTGCCTCTCTGAAAGTTCTGGGATCATCATCAGTTATAGTTAAGGCAAAACCTGAACAGAAATCAGATGGACTATACCTTTCTGGTTGCCTTATTTCTCGAACTGATCTTCTCAACGCTGGAGTTTGTGGCTCTTCCTCTTCTGAATCTTCGTCTGCTGTAGAGTCTGATTCATCCTCCTTTAGCTCAAACTATATCTTCTTAGGTTCCTTTGGTATGATTTCATGTTTAACAACATCTTTTACCTCTCTAAACACCACATCTCGGCTGTACACAACCTTCCTTGTTTCTGGGTTCCAAATCTTGTAACCTTTTAAACCATCCTTATACCCAATAAAGATGCACCTTTCAAATTTATTATCCAACTTGGTCCTTTTCTCCTTTGGAACATGTACATATGCATCACATCCAGATACCCTTAGATGTTAAAGAGAGGGTTTCTTACCAGTCCATACCTCATGTGGAGTATTATCCTCCAACGCTGATGAAGGTGATATGTTAACTAAGTAACATGCAGTCTCCACTGCCTCTGCCTAGAATTCTTGTCCTAACTCGGTACCACTGAGCATGCTTCCTACCTTTTCCATCAGCATTCTATTCATTCTTTCTGCAACTCCATTTTGCTGAGGTGTGTATGGAGTATTCTTCTGCCATGCTATACCACACTTCTTAGAGAACTCTTCAAATTCCTTCTTGCAGAACTCCCCACCATTATCTGTCCTCAACGCCTTTATCCTCTTCTCTGTCTGGTTTTCCACCAGAGCCTTAAATTCTTTAAATTTGTCAAAGACTTCAAATTTCTTCCTCAAGAAATATATCCATGTATTCCTTGAGAAGTCATCTATGAATTAAACATAGTAGACATACTTTCCCAGTGATGGAACTGGCACAGGTCCAAACACATCAGTGTGCACAAGTTCTAGTATCTTGTTCGCCCTCTTAGCACCAGAAGGAAAAATCACCCGATTATGCTTCCCATATACAAAATGTTCACAGAAATCGAAATCTAGAGAGAAATTAGACATACCTTCTACCATACCATTTCTATGCAGTATCCAAAGGCCCTTCTCTCCAATATGTCCAAGCCTTTGATGCCATAACATGGTATTTTCTCTAGAGATAGCTAGGCTTTCCGCTCCACTTTCAGGAACCACATAATTATTACACCCATCAATAACAGTGCTACCTTGTAGCTTGTATAGAGTTCCAGTCCGAACTCCCCACATTAATACCAGTGCTCCTCGAACCATCTTGCAGGCATCCTTCTCGAACACTGTTTTTACACCTGCATCATCCATCTTGCTTACAGAAATCAGATTTCTAGCCAATGCAAGAATATGCAGAACACCAGGAAGTGTTCTAATCCTTCGACTTTGTAGCTTTAGCTTGAACTTTTCACGTCCGACGATTTTTTCCTTCCTATCGTCCCCTAGGAAGACATCACCATCATATTTTTCATACTAGCAGAACCACTCCCTATGGGGAGTGAAGTGAAAGGATGCACCTGAGTTAATCAACCATGACTCATGATCTACATGTGTATTTGAAGAAGAATCCAAATACAAATCCCCACGTTCATCCGAGGTGGTTTTTTCCTCTGGAAAAGGAGCATCATCAGATCCCTTTCCTTTCTCAGGAGCTTTAGATCTGCAGTCCTTTTTGTAGTGCCCTTCCTTTCTGCATTTCCAATACACCTTTACAAAATTTCCAAGAGATTTAGATCTCCCTCTAGATTTGGATCTCCCACTCAAAACCCTATTCTTGTTTCTATTTTGGGAACTTCCTCGTACAGATAAGGCATCTCCATTCTGGCCCTCCATATTTCTCCGTCACATTTCCTCTGACAGTAAGGCTGAGGCAATGTCATCAAAATTCAAGGTAGTTGTATTGCTACCTATTGCAATAACCAGACTATCCCACGAGTTTGGTAGAGAACATAAAAAACTGATGCACTTATCTTCATCTGAGATTTTAATATCAACATATGACAGCTGACTTACCATAGTATTGAAGGCGTTCAGATGCTCTGTCACCGAGTATCCATCCTTCATCCTCAGGTTATACAGCTTTTTCCGCAGGAACAATTTATTCACCAGAGACTTAGATTGGTACAAAGTCCCAAGTTTTTCCCACAAATTCTTCGCCATATCTTCCCCAGATACATTCAACAATACTGAATCTAAGACACACAACCATATTGTGCTCTTAGCCTTCCGATCCAGTTTCTTCCAGTATTCATTTGACATTGTCGTTGGTTTAGTACCTGGATCTACCATGATCCACTGATCTTTATCCACCAGCAGATCCTCCATCTTGAGCTTCCACAACTCAAAAATCTGACCATTAAATTTCTTGATCTCTATCTTTCCGCCACTCACCATCTTCTTTCACTGCCAGAATCGATCCCTCAGATCTCCCACTGAACAAGGTCTACCTCAAGCCCGAGAAAAAACCCTCAGCAGCAAAGGCATCCCCTTTAAGCCGAAACAACTCTGATACCAAATGTAGGTTTTAACCCTGAACAAAAACTATCTACACACAAATCTTATAACAGAAAATAAACAATAGAGAGAGCATAAAACATAAAACAGATAAACACAGAGATTTTCCCCTGGATCCCAAATCGGGACAACTAGCTTGATTTTTCATTATATTCCTTTTAGTGTTACAACACATATATATGCATGCCGAAGCATACATAAACCCCAATCCACTAACCCTAGATTAGAATATAACCGTAGTTCCCTTGACCGGATCTAAAAAATACCAGGGGCCGAAAGCCATAGTACCCCAAAACCATGTGCAAACTCATGCACAAAACATGGGTGGGTCCACCTATGAGTGGGTCCGCACACCAAAAAAAATTTCATTGGGGCGCTGCCCCAGACCCCAATAGTGGGGGCTGCCTCCCCCGTTGTGACCCCCCCTGCTGCGCCTGGCGCAACGTATAATGCATGGGGCTAGTCATGGAAAGAATATAACACATACCCAACAGAATAAATTCTGAAGTTGCAAGGAACCTATGATTGTGCACATAACTTTTCATACAGTTCTCAATATGATGAAGGTATATTTCCATCAAGCCTTTTATGGCATGCTATATTTGGACATTTGAGCTATGACAACCTTTGTTTTTTGAATAAAAATCGTGTCACTAGTTTCGTACAATTCCTAGGAAACTTAAGTAATGTAATGCTTATATCTTAGGAAAACAAAACACATAATTTTTTCATGATTTTCACTCTAGAGAACATTGAAAACTTGAACTCATTCATTTTGATTTGTGTGGTCCAATTCCTTTTCCTTATGTAAATGGTAATAAAAAAATGATGACATTTATAGATGACTATGCCAGAATGTGTTGTGTTTATTTATTGAAGAACAAATCTCAAGCTTTTGAAACATTCAAGAACTTTCATGCACGGATTGAAAATAATGAACAGTCTCATTTTGGATTTATTCATACTGATAATGGAAAAGAATATACATGAAATGAATTTGAAAACTATCTTCTCCAACATGGCATCAAACATCAAACAATTGTTCCTTGTAATCCCCAACAGATCAAAGTAGATGGAAGAATGAACAAAAAAATCTTAAATATGGTATGTTCCATGGTGTTTTTCAAGAATGTGAAATTGATATTTTGGGCTGATGAAATTCTATTTGTTGTGTATATAAAGAATAGGTGTTAATATAATGCTATAAAAAACAAGGCTCCCTATGAAATGTGGTATGGCCACCTTCCTTTGGTGAGGGATCTCAAGGTTTTTGGTTCCACCTGCTATTCCTTGATACCTAAGGAATAGATAAACAAAATTGGTGCAAGGAGTTGAAAATGTATCTTCTTGGGGTAATCAAATACCTTGAAATCTTACCGTCTCTATGATGAAGTGAACAACAAGTTTACAATATCTAAAGATTTGATTTCTTGAATCTTGCAATATTGACAATGTTGTTGAGTATAAAATTGTTCTCTTGGATAGATTTAAACTTGAAAAGTATTTTCAATAATTTGATATTGAGATTCCATATCTTGAAGGGGGGATTCCTATACTGGATCAATATCTGGAATGTTCTTCTGAAGCATTCTCTCCCTCGCATGAAACTCTAGCCACTGATGACACTTTGAGTGATGTGATTAATAGAATTGGGAGAATAAATATTGATTCAGCCCCAACTCAATCAATTTATTAGCCTAGGCCATCTCAGAAAGGTCTCCCGAAATGGCTGACAAAGACACTTGAAATTTTTTGTCCTGATGAAGTTGGAAAGACAGGAACAAGAAGCTCAACCAGACAAAATGAAGGTGATGCAGATGATTTTGATTCACCTATTGATATAGAGGTTTCTTATGATTGTGAAAATTATTTTTCTATAGATTTTAAACCAATTTCCTTCAAAGAAGCCACTTCTCATTATGAATTGAAAGAGGCGAGGAGAAAGAATATGATGCATTAATAAAGAATGGAAAGTGTAAGCTGGTCGATCCTGCATTGGGAACCAAAACAGTTGGCTACAAGTGGGTCTTCAAGAACAAGTATAAAGTAGATGGCTCACTTGACAAGCATAAACATAGGTTTGTGGAAAAAAAAATTGCATAGATGGAAGGGGTCGATTATGAGGAGAGTTTCTCTCGCACAACAAAATAGGCTACCATTCAGACACTCTTTTCCTTGGTAGCACATAATGGTTGGAAATTCCATCAAATGGATGTAAAAATGGATTTCTTTAATAGAGATATGAAAGAGAATGTTTTTATGTCCCAACCAAAAAGATTTTTTGTGAAGGGTCGGGAACACAAAGTATGCAAGATTTTAAAATCATTTTATAACCTCAAGAAAACACCATCATCTTGGTACGAGAAGTTAACTGAGCATATTTTGAAACTCAATTTCAAACATTATGATCTTGATGATGCAACTTTATTTTTCAAGAAAGTTGGCAAAACATTTGTATATATTGTGGTGTATGTAGATGATCTTCTAATGACAAGGAAAAATGTGAGTTACATTGCACCCATAAAGAAAGAATTGAGGAAAGGTTTTGAAATAATATATTTTGGCTATGTTCACTACTAAATTTTTATTTAAGTAACACAACATATGAATTTTATATTCCCCTCGCAGAAGAAGTACTTTGGAGATTTGTTTAATAGGTTTGGAATGACTGAGTGAAATCCTTTGACTACTCCAATGGAATAGAACTTAAAGCTCACATCCATTGAAGGAAAATAATTTTAGGATGCAGAAAAGTATATACAACTTGAAGGAAGTCACAACTACCCGAATACTACCATACCAGACATTTCATTTGTTGTTGGAATCCTCTCTAGGTTTATGAAAAAGCCTTGTGAGGGTCATTTCTCTACTGCAAAAATAGTTCCAAAGTACTTGAAGGGAAATCAATAATTTGGACTCAAGTATAAACAGGTGGATGACTTCAACTTGATTGGATAATTTGATTCATATTTTGATGGAAATAAAGAAATTGGAGTATCTACCTTAGGTTATGTTATGAGTCTTTGATTAGGATTTGTCTCCTCGAGGTCACGCAAATAGTCAGTTCCAACGGATTCCACAACTGAGGAAAAATATGTGGTAGCAACTGAAGCAACGAAGGAAATTGTGTGGCTCAGGAAAATTCTAGAAGATTTGTAAGAGAAACAAGAACATTCAAATCCTCTTTTGATTGACAACACTTCTCTAATAAATTTGGCCAAGAACTCAAAGTTCTGTGATTGAACGAAGAAAATCAATACAAAATGCCCTATAATTTGACAACATTTCAAGGCCACTCCAATCCACCCATGACATTGTTCCACAAATGAGCATATTGGAGACATATTCACCAAAGTGCTTGGAAGATAAAAGTCTGAAATATTTAGAATGATTCTTGGACCCACCAAAGTCCCTTCAGTTTAAGGGGAGGGGGATGTTGACACCTAATCTGAAAGGATTATTGTAAATATTTTCAATATTTTCAATTATACATCTGGAAAAACCAAGAGATCTGGGAACTAGAATCCCAAGAGTCTCTCCACTCATATAAATTCATGATATGGATAATGCAATAAACAAGTTATTTGTGCAGTTAATCCTTGTATGGAAAATAAAAATTCATGAATAATAATTAAAATTAAAATTTATTATTTATTTAGTTTTTTAAACAGTGATGAGGTCTGCGCAACAACCACTTTCATTTCTAACTATTTAAAAATGTTGTTGATTAATACTTTTTTTTCTTTTATAATAGATTTTTATAGGAACTCAATGACCATTAGTCATGATAATATTTTTATAATGATTCAAGGATTGCATATTCATATGGATATTATAATAAATATTATTAATTTTATATAATTTAAGATAAATAATTTTAAATTCATCCTTAAAATTCTTGTAACTTGCACCATGTAATTGAGCTCAATATTCTACCTATAATTTTGTATTGTTTAAAATTGTAATGTTCTTTATTCTTTAGCAATAATTAAAAGATTCATGGTACATAATCTCATTGAATTTAATAATCTATTGTAGGTAGTTTTTCTTCAATTTATGAATATACATTCTCACCTATAATGATGATGATGTTGATGATTAAAGTCCACTAAAACCAATGTGATCTATCATACCTCAAGAAAGAAAAAAGAATCGAAGTTTGATTCTTCAAAATCTTGTTTCGATAATCAAAGAGAAGGGAAATAAGCGCTTCAAAATCTTGTTTCTATGGTAAAGAGAAGGGAAAGAAGCGCTTCAAGATTGCTATATGTGCACTGGCTTAATATGTCAAGAAGATTGGAATCCAAAGTATATTAATGTTACATTCAATAGGAATGACTACATTCTTATTATAAACAAGTTCATAAAGAGTGGATCATAAACAAGTTCATAAAAAGTGAATCCATCATTATTTTTAATTGTGTGGTAGGGATAAGGATCATATGCATGTGAATTCTTTGTAATGGTAAATATCCATATCATTAATTAAATAAATAATAAAATAAGTGAAATTTTATTAAAAAAAAAAAAAACTATTTAAAATAAAAATAAGAGTAAAAATAAGAAAAAACGAATTAAGGAAATCTTAAACTAAGACGAAATATGTACGGTTACTAATGGATTATTTCTATATATATTTTTTATTCATTTTTAGAAAAAGGATTTCTATTTAATGGATGAGGAAGAGGATATGAGGTAATATTTTTCAAGACAATTTTGAGAAGCAAGGTTTAAGCACTGACTAAGATATTTTTTTTATGGTTCGAGGGAACTTATTGGTTTTGACTGATGGGTTGTTTGTGTGGAGAGTCATCCCCCAAATGTTAGTTGCATATGACTAGATTAGACTATCATAATAGTAATGAAATCGCAATTAAGTTGGTTTATTCATCACACATGTATGTTTCTCATCATTCATTACTCTCTAGATTGTTGCTTATCACAAATCCTACTTATGTTTGTTAACGAACACTATTCATTTTTTTAAAGTAATTTTTTTTCCATTTATGTTTGAATTTTGGACCATTACATATTCTATTAGAGCCCAAGTTACAACTCTTTAAACACATGTAGTTTTTATAGTGGGAAACAACTAAAAATCAAAACCTAGATTCAATGGGTCATTGTAAGTAATCCAAAACTACTTTGCGGATGAGTTGCTCACATATTAAATTATGAAAACTAACACATAGATTTGTCTTTCACCAAGAATCCATGTATCTAATTTTATATAATATGCTTTTTATTTGGGTAATTTTATTTTTCTAATTTACATTATATGATTATGTTTTTTTTTCATCCATATAAATACTTTTAGAGTGGAAAAGGTGAAGGAATCAAGCCATAGGACAATTTTTACCAATGGGATCCAATTTGGAAAATTAGGGTCTGAAACATTTCAAGAGAATTTTTAGGTATCAAACGACATTTTTGGGGGTAAAATTTTGCTACTCTACCACCACACCATTTTCTCCTATTATACACACAAAGACCTTTCCAATGATACAATAATCACCTCAATAAGAGCCTGTATGAAAAACTTATTCCACTCGGAAGTTGACCTTCTTGTTATGGCCATCATTCTTTGAGAGGATGCCACATCAACCCCTCTTATTTATGGAGAATGGGATATAGAATGTGAATATGATAAAGAAGAATATATAAGATCTCATATTTTAACTATAATTAATAGTTGAGGGAGTGAAAGCTAACCACCAGTATGTTATCAGGCTATGTTATAACCAAACCACTAGGAGAAAAGCGGGTTTCATTCTTTTCAAATGAATTTGTTCCATAAATGAGAAAAGTATCCAAGAGGGATAGGGGGATAGATCATAGAGAGGAATTTTTCACTATAATATTCCATGGACCACAAGCCTTACTTGTAAGTACTCATTGTTGTTTTCTATTCAAAGAAAGAGAGCAGTGTCACCTCACCTTATGGATGGGTTTTCTCTTGAAAGACTTTCATAGGTTATATCTTGTGTCAAATCATGGTTTTTGAGACTTTATTGAACACTCTTCCATATTTTTTGTGTAATTATAATTTTCATGCATACAAAATAAACAATAATTTACAAATATAAATGGCTAAAGAGAAATAAACCCTCATAGTGTAGATTTTTAATTTTAAAGTATAAGTTATCAGATTTGTTGTAATGAAATTTCCAGTGAAATATCCATGCAAATTCATGGATAATTTTCTATATTTAGACACAAATCATAATACGTAAATGCTATGATGAATTATTCTATTAAAAAAATTAATAATAGGAATTTGTGTACCATATTTCCCTCGTAATTTAATTCGACCTAATTTCTCTTATAATTAGATGCAACTAATTTCCAATAAATTCACGTATATGTAATAATTTGACAGTATAAAAAGATAGTTTTCTTATTACATAAATTGATAAGAATCCTTCATTATAAACCATAATTATTATAAAGTGACTTCATTTCCAAATTCAAGTATATTCTTATATGGCCATCACTTTCTTTGATAATGCAAAAAATTCCATCTTTGACTCTTCAATTTTCTTCTTAATCAATTATGTATTTATTTTACATTTTATTATTATAAATTCAACTATGTTATGAAAATTTTCTTCTTTTTTTAAATAAATAAAGGAAAATCATCATTAGAGTGTTTTCTTTACCCTTGAATTGTTGGAAATTGGGATAATACTGAGAAGAGGGCGAATCATTATTATGCCCAATTTTAAAAATTATTAACAAGATACACTATTTCAATTTACTCATAAATCAACCATGTAAACAACTCAAAATTCACATAGCAACACCATAAACATCATACACATATGAAACATTCATTTTATGTGGAAACATGTAAAGGGAGAAAACCACTAATATTATTTTTATTTCTTTATGAAAATGATAGCTCTAACCTATTGCATGTTACATTATGTTTACTAACATAAACCAAAAGGAAGCACCCATTCCCTGATTTGCAGACACCCACTTGCAAGGGATACCAACCCCAAATTGTCTTATTGTCCCGAACCTGTAGGAAGAACTTAACCTATTCATTATATTTTGTAGGAACCAACCAGAAGGAAGCTCCAACTCCCTAATTTTCAAACACACATTTGTAGGAGGGTAAAAAATCACATACCCTATTATAGTTATACCCATGTGACCAAACTTAAGAACCACAACATTAACTCTAAAGGTTCTTATCCATATAATCCGATATCTAGGTGTTTTTCAACATTTTTCTTTATTATTAAAAAATCTTCAAATGTGAATTGCATGCCATTTTCAGCGCACATGTGTTCTTATTTCTTGAAAAATATATTAATTATGAAAGTTGTACAATTTCAATAATTCTAGAAGGATTTTAACTCCTATCTCCATCATGCGACACAAAAATGTTAATTTAATAACAAAAAAGGTTCCCATTAGCAAAGTTCGTCAACCATAGCATCCTTCAACTTTGGACCTCCATCAACATTTTTACTTTTACTCCACGTTGGAATGGAACATATCCTTGCCAAGTTGTTCTTCCATCTATCATACGATTTCATTTCCATGCCACATGTCACCTTATGAGTGGTGACACATTTCACCAAGAAAAGGGCCACTTGGGTACTCAAAAGTTGAAAATTGACATGAAATATGTCCTTTCCACATCATGGCACATCATCATTGTGTTGACATATCCTTCCAATTGGCTTCCACATCATCAATCTGCTCCAATAATATTCTTCCACCTATTCACCATATTTATCTTTTTCATTGGGTGACATTATCTTTTGGCCATGTAAAAGCCACAAAAACTCTACGACGGGACGTGAAATTTCCTATTAAGTAATGTAGCAATTCTTGCTTCATAGCTTCCATAAATTGCCAAGCTCTCGTATCGATGTCATAATCATGCCACATGTCTCTTTATCATTGGGTCACATTGTGTCTCTTCCACATCACTACCACCTATATTTTGTATGAAGGAGATCCTAAGCTTTGTTTTTTTTGACAATTTCCTTTATAATTTCAAAAGGGTCCTAGAAATTGCATTCTCGTCACTTGCCATGATATGTGGAGTCTATTATCACAGATTTTATTGACTGTGAAGTGTAAACTATAACCACATTAGGAAGATTCTAGGAACTATCCAATGTAATAACTCTGTGTTGTGACATAAGTCGATTTAGAAGGAATTTCACATATAGTAGAGTCTGTTAGCAATAGAATTTATTGACCACGAAGTTGTCAATTGTATATTTTTTCAAGCACTTAGATATAAATTATTGGGAAAATTCCCATCCAGCACATTATATCAATCAATCGAAACCATGTCATTATAACCTTGTTGTCAATGCGACAAACACCCTCTAAAATTTTTCTCATACTTGAATTTTGGAGCCTACAGTGGGTCTTGTGATTGCTCCTTGCATAGTTACTTCTTGGTTAGTTCATGCTTTTTTAGATCCCTATTTGATTAGAAGTATTCAAGTCAATTTCACACACATGCTCAATCTTCAATAATTTCATAAGCGCATTCTTCTATGCAAGCTTGGAAAATCATAGCACATTCCATCAATATTATGCCTGTGTGATTTCAAATCCATGTCGATAGTAAGTGTGCATTGAGAACAAGACTTTATCACATCCTAGTTGCATTCATACTACCATTTCGGTGAGTTTTAAAAACTGTCACTTTCATGCACCTTTGTTTTCATGAGTGTCATTTTCATGTTTTAACCTATCGCTTTCACTTTCCTTTACTCTAATTAGTGTCTTTTTCATGTTACTTTTTCTCTCACATGTCTTAGTTTAACTTTCATCCACATATTGCAAGAGTTGTTCACACTTTTGCAATTGGCATATTTTTGCATGTTAGTTGTCACAAAATGTATGCATGCTTGTTCTGGTGGTGTCAAGGGGTTATATTTGTGTGAATGGGTTGGTCTAAACATGTAAACATCATTTGCAGTCATTCCACAAATTTTAAGCATTTTCATACAAGTGTCATCACGGTTGTCATAGCGTATATATTTAGTATCAAATTTGTCATTAATTCATCACAAGGTTGTTGGATTGAGGAAAATATGTTTTGAACATGCTTGGATGATATAATTTGTTGCTTTGTCAAATTTTTTTAAGTGTATGATCAAAGTCCAGTCATGTCACTGTCCACATCAGTCTCTTCGGTCTAACAATTAGCTAATTTTCAGAAGTTCCCCAACAACCTAGCCTCATATGACCTTCCTCAAATTCACACTACATAGTTCGAATGCTCAAAATGCATCCATGACCCTTGAAACTGTGCAATGTGTAGACCCTGATTTCTATTACTGCTCACTTCACAATTTCACTGCTCAAGCCCGACATTGCCTCCAAGAATTGTGAAATTCATCTTCCCATCTTGGCCTCCACTGTGAATTGGGAAATATTTATCCTCAATCTCATCCCTTGATCTCCTTATTTGTGAAACTGCGGAATGGCCTAGCCTCCTCTTCTTCTCATAATTTCATAGTTTGGCAAAGCAGTTCAAAACCCCGTAGATGAGCTCAATGAGCCCAAAAACTGTGCAGTTTGTCTCCCAATTCCTATCTGAACTATAAACTATGTAGTATCAAGGCTTAAGCTTCATCCCTGAGCTCTTGAAATATGCAATTTTGAAATAAACAGTGCTCATCTTCCCTCCATAATTGCACAATTGGCTGAAACAATGAAAAATCCCTCAGCCTATGACCCTGAGCTCTAAATCTACATAATATTTTTCATCAATCCATCCTGAAATATTCACTGCAAAGTCTTAGAGCCCAAGATCCACCCCTAACTACCTAATTTTCACAACTACGCAATCACTGAGCCTCTCCCTTGACCTAACACCCGGTTCTAGTTCAGTCAGTGAATCATCATGCACCATATTAGACTAGGGGTTTATGTGAGTGTTGTCATCTTGTCATGAGTGAATTGTAGATGCAGGAACTTTATCATGCTATGAAAATATGATGAATAATGATATGGAGAAGGATGAAATGCTAGAAGACAGACATGGATCTTAAGAGAGAATATGATCATCGAGAAAGAAGAGAAAGGAACATTGGACTATGAAAGAAGATGAAGAACAAGATCACATGGAAGACTCGTGATCCCCAAGTCATAAGGAGGAAGAACATGACATGTATCATCCTTTCAAGAAGAAATAAATAAATAAGAATCAAGAATAATTACTTGGCATTGTCAGATCATCATGCATTCCATGTCATCAGTGTCATGTCATTTCTCATCACAAGTCATCATATGCCACATCATTATTGTGGGCATGTAAATTGTATTCAAATGTATTCTAAAGTGGAAATTCAAAGGACATATATGGAATATGAAGAGTCATGGAAGTTAAAAATTGATAGGAATTAAAATTTTCATGAGCGTAGTCAAAGATTCATAATGAGGGTGAATCATTGCCCCTTGGTTATAAATACACCCTCATTGTAGGAGAAAATGAATTTACAGCTTTGCTCCCCCCTCAAATCATTAGAGAAACAAGGTATTTATTTGTTGGAGAAAGGAGTGGCTCCAATGCTCCACTATAGGAGCTAGTGATGTTTATTGTATACATTTATCTTGGAACTTTTACTTAATAATAGAAGGCTTCAAGACCAACACATTCATCATGCATGGAGTATGAATGTTTGTAAAACTATTATGATGATGTTTGTATTTCATGTTTTCTTTCACATGTGCTTCAGTAGTTGTAATATTTCAGTTAATTTATTACTTATCTTCTTAAGAATTTGTTGTGGTGGTTTTTATTGTTGTCCCATCCTTGTGGACTAATATGTAGGATATTAGAAAAATATCTCTCATTGATTGGTTGTAATGACCGTCACATATTCTGAGGACTATTCCACTAGATGTTAGATGGATCCCTCTAGTTTGTGTGTGTCTCTTCTTAGGTGGTACTATTACATTTGTCTAAGAGGCTAAATTTTCCTCCCCTCCATAGTGAAAATATTTTGACACACATGTGATAAAACACTCACCAAGCACACCCCCCTCGCTTTTCAAAGGCACGTTTATACTCCTCTCTCTTGCTGACAGTTAGAGCCAAGGCATATCTATAAGGATATATGGAAACCGAGTTGATATTATGGATGGGGATCCTACAAAAAATAGTGTGAAGTATAATTGAGACTTCACATTGTGGATACCCTTTGGTTGACGGATTTCCAGCACCATCAACAATGAAATTATAAGGAGGGCGAGATGA
Organism: Pinus albicaulis; assembly: GCA_034641835.2. Taxonomy (NCBI): domain Eukaryota; kingdom Viridiplantae; phylum Streptophyta; class Pinopsida; order Pinales; family Pinaceae; genus Pinus; species Pinus albicaulis. The sequence continues at coordinate 739,049,267 of CM076574.1, read as the reverse complement.
AAATTCAAGCTTTTTGAATCTGGTTTGAACCTCTTATCTAAAATGGATCATCCTCAAATATTTCTCCTAGGGTATTTCTATAATTTGTCCATTTATAAAATTTCAATTCATGATGAGCCTCTTTATCACTTATTGACCAAGTGCTCAAAACTATGCTTAAAAATTAAAGTGGTCTGAATGGTGTGGAACCAGAACAAGCACGTAGATCTCGTCGTTCAAAATACAGTGCAACTCGTTTCACAAAAAACCAACACCGTATGCTCCCAGCAATGCGTTCGGTCCATTTTGTCAAACAATAAATTAAAAAAAAAAGTAGTACAACCTAGTCATTGGTCCGTAGAGCTTACTAGGCAAGGCCATGTGGAATTTTGACTAGAGAAAGTGATTTTTCCTCCAACGAATGACATGATGACACTTGTCATACTTTTATTGGTGGTTGGAGGCACTCATATGGAATGTTTGCATTGACTGGGATGGTGGCCAACCACAGCGTACTACATGGCCCATCCAGGGGCTGCCACGTGGTAGCCCGAGGGCCACCAAAAGTTATGTGGGAGGCTGAACAGAGGCACCAAGGGTGGAACCGACAACCTCGACCAAACCACATACATGATTTCCATTTCACCGTGCATATATTTCTTATTATATATATATATATTTTTATAGTTTTAATGTCACGTGAAATGTGCGTTGTGGAGTGGGGGCCAAGGTGTAGCCCCAACCCTGGTCACTCCTAGATGTGGGACCATGGGCGGGAGGCTAGCCCCACACCCCTATCCTTAACCGCAACTACTATCCACCAATGCCATGTGTCCACCATCAAAGACTATTGCGGAGTTAACTATCTGCTAAGACTAACCGTTAACATTTAACTTCCTCCAACCACACCATATGTCCACCATAAAATTTAATGCTGGAAACTAGCCCAACTATGTGGCATTTTAATATATATATAAACTATTAACCATATTAATATGGTTTGAAATCCAATTTTTAGGCGTTATTTTCAAAATTAAGTCCCTGACAATTTTGCCCAATTTTTGGCAGAATTGGCGCCCCTTTATTGCTCTTGGGGGTGAAATTGTGGGTTATGTGCTAGTCTAATGAATAGTGGAGGAACTAGGGGAGATCACAACTTGATGACTTTTTGGCCAAATTCGATGTAAAAAGAGGCTACACGGGAATTTTTGGTCATTCTGGAGCTGATGGAATAGGTTTTAGAGCTATTTGAGGATTGTAAACATTTTTAATCACAATTTTGAGCATAATAGAAAAAGGTCAAACCATTGGAGGTTGGAATAAGGAGACGTATCCTAGGCAAGGTGAACTCCTCCATCATGTACAATTGTGTTATTTTTTATTGTGATGTTCATGTTTATTATATTTTGTCGTTGAGTGTTTTTTTTATGTTAAATTTCTCATGAAATTCGCATAAAAAAACACATAAAAACTCAATTTAAACATGCAATTAACCTCATAATCCTAAAGCACTTTGTTTATATTTTGAATTGAATATTAACAAAACAAAACTAATATTCCCATTCAGATCAAGTTTTTATCGAAGAACTAGGTTTACTCGTGCAACAAGGATTTAATTTTTTTTAAAGTGTTTAAATTCTTACAAGGTTGAAGCTTAAGAGAGGACAAGGCAAGCTTGTGGGTGCAGGTTCTCTAGTTTGAGAAAGGAGAAGTAGGGAAAAGTTTCCACAATCTCTGCCGCAAGGTTCACCTCCAATTGCAATAGAAGCTTCGATAATCATGTCTCATGAAGGAGGAAATGATAATGTTAAGTCCCTATATTAGTAGTATAGTCCCTTATTGTTGTTAGTGTAACCCCCTTATTATTATTGTTGTACCCCTGTAACCCCCATAGTTTTATTATTGTTCCCTTATGTTATTATTGTTAGGTTGGCTAGGATTATATTGTGATCCCATGGACTCTTATATATATAAGTAGGTTTTGTCATTTGTATCATCTAAGAATTGTTCATTTATGTAATGTATGGAGGTTTCCCCCTCAAAGAGGCTGATTTCTAAGGCGTTGATCTCTCTTTTCTTCTATTTTTTGAGTTAGTTTCATAACATTTGGTATCAGAGCTTTGGATTCTAGGGTTTCACTGCTCCAAACAGGTCATCATGGAATATTTTCTATAAAAAAAAATTTACGTAGGTTCAGAAGCTAAAATTTTTACATAGAAAAGCCGAAATTGTGAGGAACGTCATGTAAGAATTTCAGATCTTGGTTCACAATTTTTTTGGAGATATGATCTGTGGAAGTCAGGCTTTTCTTAGGCTCCCAAATTTCACCTAAAATAGGTCATTGTGAAATTTTCGCTATAATTTTTTTTTCTATAAAGGGTAATAAGCCAAAAAATTTACAAAGAGAATTTGAAATCATGTGGAATATCCTATACAAATTTCCAATCTTGGTTCACAACATTTTCGGAGATATGATTTGTGGAAGTTAGGGATTTTTCAAGCTCCCGAATTTCATCTCAAAGAGGTGACCGTGGGAAAATCGTCATAACTCTCTCTCAGCCATGCGGATAAAAGTAAATAACTTCATTTATATCACTATCAGTTAAAACTGTCACACTAGTACCCCAAATTAAGAAACTATAATTGAATTTTTTCTGTGAGGGTTATCTCAAAACATACAAAATTAGGCACACTATTTGATAGTGGGTCTCAAGAAAACTAGATATCTGAGGACTTATTCAAGAAACTTAATCTTGAAACCATACCTCATCCCAAGCCATATCCATTGGGTTGGATATGAAAGGACACCAATTTACAGGTTACAAGAAAGTGTATTTTTCAGTTTGCAATCATTGCAAACTTCACTAATGAAATGGAATTAGATGTGGTACCACTTGACATTTTAGGGCTTGTTTTGGAAAATACTTACCTCTATGGCAGAAAGGAAATATTCTATATCCATGAAAACAAGTACCACTTGTTCAAATATGGTGTGGAGTACATAGTGAGAGCACATCGCAAGAAACAAAATCTATCATTAGTTAATGCAGGGCAAATGAAAAGGCTAGTCAATTCAAGAAAACATTTAGTGCTTCTTATGATCAAACCCAATGTTGATGATTATTATGAAGAATTTTATGGTTGTAATACCAGTTTCAATTATGATTTGGTGGATGTAACTAACCATGATGATAAGGTGTTTCAGGATTTTAAGGCATTTCCTCTTAGGAAGAATGAAATCCTACTTGAAACACCTTGCAGGAAGAATGTTCATTGTGACATTGGAATGCATGGGATGTCAAAAATTAAAAGTGAAGAAATACCAAAGAAAAGCCACATGTTTTTTAACAATGGAAACACTCGACCATCTCTTCTTCCATGCAATTCACCTGTTGTGGAACATCTGCATATCCTTTTTATTTTCAATTTTTGAAAAAAAAGAAAAAAAAAATTGTTGTACAAATGTTAAGGTATTAGGATTCTTATACTTTAACATAAAAAAAAAAAACATTTATGTTTATGTATTAAAGTTAAAAGTTTAAACACTTTAAACTTTATGAAAATGGGTTCCGCATTTATGCTTAAACGTCGATCATTTTGTTGGGTGGAAAGCGTCGATAGTTTCAATTTTCACCAAAAGGCCCAACCCGTGGGCACAATTAGCGCACAAGTTAATTAAATGAGTGCCTCCATAGTTGACTCGGTTGTCTGCGAGGAAAACATAGATGAATGGTGAAGATTCATTGCGAGGGCACCAACCTAATTTTTCCCCCGTATCTCGAGAGCCCCTACAGTGACGTAGGATGCTGAGCTTTTCATAGCTATCTTCCACATCAGATCAACAGCGTGTTGGCACATCATTTCAGCATTAAATATCGAAGTTGTGCCACCTATTTAAACAAAATTAGCATTGTTTTTTCAAAATATTTTCTGATTACTTTGCTCTATGTCCTGTTTTAAGCTTCTTGTAAACCTAGTAGAAGTGACCACCCTCTGAGTTATTCTTTACGTTAATTTTCAGTCATGGCTAAGCATTCACCCTTGTCGGATTCAACTAGTCATATCCCTCTCATGGAAACTGAGGGGGGTATTCAAGATACTTTTTGTTCTATAATTCATCTTCCATTTCATCAGCAAGTCATCCTAAATGACAAAGCCTCCCCTATTTTTACTGCCATGGTCAAGTCTGAAATAATTTCTGCATGTATCCCAAAAACCCAACTTTTTCCTGAATTTATCTATTGGTTGGTGTCAGTCATGTACCCTGGAAAATTCTTTGTTATGAATTGTCAGGGAGAGAATTTTTTTCAAGTGTCTACCTAGCTAATCCGTCAAGCCCTTTGCTATCCCCAGTTGGAGTCATCTTTTCAGTTCTCCGACGATTCCCTGGTAGCCTATTATGCTAATCTTGTAGGTGAAGAGTTTAATCATTTCATATACTTCTTGAAGCCAAACATGAAACAATTTTAGCCAGACAACAAAGAATTTTCTATGGAGAATTTTGATGCAGAAATTCGACCAGTATTAAGCAGCATTGTGAAAATTATGGGCAAAGAAGATGACAATGCAATGGATAAATCAGTCTTGGGGATGTTTTCCATGATGATGTAATCAAGAACAATGCTATATATTCCATCATATTGGCAGGAGGCAATTAATTCATAGCTGATGAGCCTTTCATTAACAAGTTCTTTTAAATTTACTTCATTAATTGTCTACTTTTTCTTATATAAAAATGTGGAAGAGTTCATGGATTTATGTCTGAATATTATGGATGTAAACAAGAAATGGTAATCAGTAGTGTTCTGGAAAAATGTAGTAAGAAGAGAGAAAAATGAAGCTGGGTTGTTTGATTTCGCCAGTTATTTCATGTCAATTGCATATAAAATCTTGAATGGAGTTCCTCCACCTTGTTTTTTACCTAAAGCTCAGGAGTATTTACATCTAGGAGAAAATTGCAAATTTGGAGATTGGTTTGTTTTTTAGAATTACTCTGAAATTAGGCTATATGGAACAAGTATTGAGCCTTAGAGACTTCCAACATTTGTACCTATGAGGCTATTTGCCTTGGAATTTATTCGACATAGTCTAAATGTTGATCAAGTTCACTTTGTGCCCATGAAAAAGGGGCATATGTAAAAATTACCCATGACTGTAGGCCCTTTCATAGTCAATATGAGATAGGCATTTGAGGAGGTTACTAAAATGTTAGATGATATGCATATGCTATTAGGGGAAGGTTTGGCTTATGACCCTCATAATGTAATTTCAAATAGAAGAATTGAGAATGGGTATTCAGCTTTCATTCATGAAAGCCGGTCAGATTTAGAGAAGATAACAAGTAGAGGTGTGATAAGTTTAGCAGGTTCAAACATTCAAACCCCTATCATATCAGAAAAAGCAAACAAAAGAAGAAAATAAACAGTGATTGACTTCGATGATGAGGAGTAGGGAGCTGAAAAGAGAACAAAGTTTACTGAAGAATTTACATTTAACCCACCTAGTTTTTCTTTACATTTAGGAGAAGAAAAAAATGTTCCTGCTTCACCTAGGAGTCATGAAATCTCTCATGAGCAAGTACCTCTGATCAAACAAATTTTTACACAGATTGAAGAAAGGAATCAAAAGATGAAGGCCAACATGGAAGCCCAAGCTGAGTATCAGGTCGCTCCAGATCAAACAAGAATTTTAACTGTCATGGATCTTGAAAAAGATCAATTTAGAATTGTCCTGTCTCATCCCACATACATGTCAATAGGTTCTTCTAAAAATTTCAATACTGTAAATGTGATTGTGGATGTGAAGAAGATTCCCCTGATGGATAAAATGAATTTGCATATGAAAACTGGTCAATTAATTGTAAATGACTTGACCAAGACCAATGCAATGGAAATGAAGGCAGAAAATATGTTGGGAAAGGTACTTAAGAAATCAAAGTTAGAGAAAGCTAATGCAACAGCTTTAACAATTTAGAATGATGAGTTAAAGAAAATCATTGTAAAGATTGGAGTGGACCCTAGTGACAAGACTATTGTACAGAAATTGATGCATAGTGTTGAAATAGAAATATCCACATTGAGGAAGAAGCTAAAATTTCCTACAATAGAACATTATATGGCTGTAGAAGTTGCATAGGTGGAGAATGAGAAGGAAAATCTTTTACAACAACTAATGCAAAAAGATGAAGAAATTTCCAAAATAAAGCAAACTGCAATATCATTGCAAAATCATATTGATAACCGTAGTTGTACTTTTGTTTTTCGTACAAGTAATGAAGATCCACATGCATAGATTGTTCAATTGAATACTGAGTTGCAGATGTGTGAAAGAGATCAGAAAAAGGCTCAAGAAAATATGGAGACTGCAACAAAGCTTATTCATATCATACAGAATGAAGCTGATAAATATAAAACAGATATTTAGAATGATATTGTTGAGATTAAAAATCTCAAAGAAAGACTGAAAGGAAAAATTTCACTGATACAAGCGAAAGATATCATTTGGAATGATATAATTTCTGAAATGAAATCAATTCGGATTTGTTTGAAGATAATGCAGAGGAAAAAATTCTTATCAAGGAATGTGAAGAACCAATCATGATAGATAAGAAAAAGGTAATTAACAGATCCATTTGGGTTAGAAGGTTCATTGAATTTATTAATTCTAAAACAAGCCAGGAATTAGAAGAGAATGATATTAAAGACATGATCTTATATGCAGTGGCTATCAATAAGATTATTATTATAAATGATCACAGGAAAGCTACAGAAAAGAAACTGATGGGAATTAAAGAGGCAGTAAGTCAATTTGATAAGTTATTTGACAAATTAACAAGAATAGGTCTACCATCATGTTGGGGAGATGAAGGAAATATTTTTCCATGGGATTCTTATGAGAATTCTCTAGTTATGGCAAAAATAAAAGTTGATATAGGCATGAAAAAACTCAGGTGCTTAAAAGGGAAACAATGGTCAACTTTCTGCAGAAACATTTCTAGCTACTGTGGTTGGTAAAAACTCTTTTCATAGAAGGACGATCTTATAATCAAATTACTGCATTTAGATTGGAGTATCATAATCTAAAACATTCGCCTAGGACAAAGATAGAGATATGGAAAAAGTGCAGAGCTTGGAAAATAGACTTTCCAAAAGGGTTTTCAGCATCAAATAAAGACAAATCAGATGACCAAGGACATGCAGCAACATCATCAATAATTCCTATAGATTAGGATGTATATTTTTATATTTTATTACTTTTCCAAAGACAATTTAATTGTAATAAGACATTTTCAAGGCATGTAATAGATAGCCTCTGAAGTCCTAAATAGTTGTGGTAGTTGGAATTGGTTATATAATTTCCAAACTAGTTGTTATGTTTTATTTAATGTAATTTTCAAGAGGAAGGAAGGTTCTGAGTTTTGGACCTTCAGATCACTTTTTGTACTCAGAGATTTCAATGATTAATGAATGAGTAAGCAAGATTATGGCATCTGTTTATGTTGATATGTATCTTAGTTGACATTCTATGTTTTCTTTCTTTGTGTAAGACAAAGTAATGAGCAGTAGGTCTCTTTTTACCTATGTAATCAAGAGTTAAAATCCTTAATTGGCGCTCCTTTGTTTTAACTACTTTCATAAATTCCTCATAATTTTGAGATGATATATTTTTTATGACAGCATATCAGTTTGGACTTTCTTCTTTCATTTTCTTCTATTCATTTCATTCAACATCAATAGATAATAGCATTGTGAGACATATACTGTGTTTGATATATAAGGGTTTAATTGTAAATACTTGAAGGTGATTAAAACAGAGACAAATATTCTAGTGGCATAAACATATAAATATCTTGAGCAGTGATTCCTTATCACAGCTAAGGGATTGTCTCTTAAGGTACAACAACACCTATGGTTTTGGTGTCCAAGAAGAATGGAAATAATTTTATTGTGAGGGACAAAGGAAGTGGCTTTCATCAGATAAGAGTTTTGGAGCTATGTGGAAGATGAAATTTAAAATCAAACAACGTTTTTTTAAATGGCTTATTCTTTTTTATGGTCTTTTCCTACTACTTTTATGCATATGAACAATGATGAATTGGAACCATTTCCAAATGTGATAGTCCACTTGTATGAAATTGTCATTTTTAGAAAATTTCTTTATGAAGATGTCATGTATAAGAGAAAAATACTTGATTTCATAAGGCATGGCCATTTTTTTTTAAGATGTCAAAGTATGATTTGGGTAAAACTTCTTTGATGTAGTTGGGCTATAATGTTGGAGGAGGTAAGTTGAAGGTAGACCTCTCTAAGTTTGACACCATTGTGGATTGGTAAACACCCAAGATGGTAATCTCGATAAGAGGTATTTTGGGAGTAGCCCAATTTTGGAGGAAATTTTTTGTTAATATTTATTCAATTGTGTCTCCTTGGCATGCAGTGACATGTGTGAAAATTTTCTTCCGATGGGGAGGCAAACAACAAGAGGCATGTGATGCTTCGAAGAAAAATATCATTTCAGATCTTTTATTTGCACTTTTAAACTTGAAAAGGTCATTTGAGTTTCAAATTGATCCAAGTGAATATGACATTTAATTTCATTCATAAAATTTTAATGGTGCAATGATTAAGTTGCAGTGATTAAGGCACTTTCATGTGATGGGTGTTTGTCAACAATTCGATTTGGTCAAAAGGTATAAGGTAGGTATAAGTTACAAGTTTGTTGGTATGCCTTCTAGGATTGTTATTTTTGTAACTATTGTGCTCAAACATAATTTTGTTTTAAACGTGTTAGGGTCCTATAATAATAGGATTCATTATTTTTGAATTGACTTTGATTAGTCTTGTAATATGTACATACTTTGCTTTCTGCAAATTGTTTTCCCATATTAGAAAAATAAAAAAATAAAAAATGTAAAGAGGGTAAAAGTCTTAAAATAAAAATCATAGGATTGGAAAGACAAAATATCAAAAATAAATAGAAAAATGGACCCCAAACAAAAAGAGATAAAAATAAAACGTGAAAGTGATGCAAATCTAAATGCCATTACTATTTACTTTTTCTGCAAAATAAATATTGTGTGCAGTTTGTTACAATGCCACAATCCATTAAGGTTAAATAGCTTAATCTTAACCTCTCATGTTTTAAATTTCATGTTATTAAATAGAGAATAAAGATCTAGCCAAGCAGCTTAATCTTGGCATATCAGTAATTAAGTAGAGAATAAATAAGGAGCTCAATAGCTTAATTTGAGCCCTTGGAAGAAATAAGGATAGAATTAGCTAGTTTGTTTTTTTAAAAGAAAAATGAACAAGGGTTGGCAAGCTTAAAGCCACCTAGGCATATGAAGAAAAAATGTTAGGGTAGCAAATGGGTAGGAAAAAACCGTTTTTACAATCATTGATAAGTAGAAATTGGTCATTTTAGTCACAAAATTCCTTCAAAAAATCATCCCCTTGTAAAAATACTTCATCCTCTCCATTTTTCATTCTTTCCACTTCATTTGTTTTTCCCATTATCATCCATTTTCATTTGAAAAAATCCCCTTTTCCTAAGTTTAAAACCCATTATACTTGAGGAAAGTAAAACCATTTGACTAATTCCCCTTTTTACCCAAAAATACCCAAAAACCCAAAAAATACTTTATCCTAAGTTTAAATGTAAAAATATTATATCGGGACCCTCAACAATGACATTTATCCATATATATGTTTCACACTAGGATTAATATATTTTCCCTCATCTCATTCATTATTTACACATTAATTTATATATTAAATCCTTTATTCACCTTTAGCCCGTATTAGATTAATTCCTTTATATAATATATCCCAAAAACATATTTTAATTTTGACCTATGTATTAGTTCCCCATGTGATATATATTTCGCTCATCCCATAGGTTATAACTATTATCACTATATAATAACCCTGCAAATGCTAAAGTTACATTTATAAACATTACATTGGTTATATAAAACATTAAACTACCTATCATAAAGTACTCCAAACTATGTATTAAACATATGTTTTTATACATTTTACAACTCCCACTGCATACATATCCTGGGCCCCATGCCATTCCACCCTGCAACTTCATCGCATGATCCGCACCATTCGCTCCCCATCTCCCAGATCCAATGGTGCAGATCCCACATCGTACATTTCATTGCGCAAATGATAAACAAACCGAAAGCTTGCGATAATTTTTTTTTTTTGGTTTTCTCTCACCTCCACACATCCTAATTCTGTTGGATCGTATCAATTGATCCAATCCCACTTACCACTTTTTAACAGTGTGAAAACCACCTGACTGTTTTCCCTCCCTTGTGCCTAAACCACCCTTATATTTGAATTAACCTACATTGAATGCATTCACTGTTCAATCAAATTGTTTATAAAAATGATTGAATACATTCATTCTTACCTTTTTGTTACTGTTTTCTATGTAGAAGATCATTCCATATTGAGATTAGGCCATTGCCAACTCTATTTTAGCCCAAAAACAAACAAAATTTAGCAAACTCAATTGTTACAATACCGCAGAAGCCATCAGAGTGCATATAAAGACTAGAAAAATAATTCTGAAAGCTTTCCAACCCCAGAAACCCTTCTTCACAGCAAAATTCTGAATTTTATAGGTATTCTTCAAAGAAAATTTACTCATTCATCAATCTGAAAGAGTTATATTGTTAAATTAATCATTTAGGAGCTTGTGTACTTCAATAATACCTTGTTTCTTCATAAATCCTTCAATTATACAAACCCTTAGCATTTACTTACATATTCTAAACCCTTGACCTATTGTAGAACAAACTTTGATTGTGTTTGGCCATATGCAAACCTGAAAATGTCCTCTCAGACCTTCAAAACCTTTCCTACAGTACTTAGGCATCCTTCTGCATAAAACCTAGATATAATTTGCTGAGGCTATAAGGCCAAAACGATTCTCTTTTGATACAAAAAGTACATTTTGAGTGAAATTGATCATAATTATACCTTTTGCAGAAAAAATATAGAACCCCTGTCATATCTAAAAATCTTCTGCAAACTGTTTAATCTTATAAAAGTATTTTATAGGCCTAAATCATTGTTTTAAAGGTCAAAAGTATTGAAAATTAATAAATCAAACCAATCAATGGCATCCAAAAACACTCTTGTGATCAACCCTATACAACCTCATGTTGTAGATGTAGAGCATATTCCCCTGGTAGATGTAGAATTTAAAATCATTGATCCTGTAACTGAGTTTAACCTTCTTAAGCTCCACTGCTGGAGCCAAGAGAAATCCTTACATCAGTTTGTTGAGGTGTTTATTTGGGATTGAAATTTGCCTAAATATGTTGTTTTGCATACTCATCAATGCCCAAAAGCAATTATACTATGCCAATCATGCTATTATCCTCATCAAAGAGCCATTGTGGACACTAAAAATGAAGTTTTGTTTATCATCACAGTTGAATCTATCAACTAGATGCTTCAGTTATAGCTAAGGCCAAATGAAGTTCCTTTATCTATTGAAGCCCTCACAAAGTTCTACTTAGAGTTGCATTTTCCCAAGAGATTCCAAAATTTTCAAACTTTCATGCCATCCTATGTGGAAATTCCCAAGATCAACCCTCCATACTCCTCTTCTAAATTCTCAGAAAGAACTAGACACATTATTTCCATGTTGTCTTTTATCCTTGGATATTTCACAAATGAACATGCTGATGTAGTAGTACTTCATTTCTTGTCCATTTTTGTACCTAGTCAGCCTCTTGCTTTCATCTTTAACTTTGCCCAATATACTGCTACTAGTATCCATGAGCAATTAGTAAAACTGCCTTCTGAAAGAGTATTTAGGTATTCTCCATTCCTTTTCCACATGTTCCTTTATTTTTAGTTAGAAAAGTTTCCTATAAGTCTTTAGAAGCTAGATGTGGAAGGAAATCCAGAATCTATCATATTTTGGACGTCCTTGATAAGGAAGGAGTCAAATGAGTTTACCTATTGAGAGTTCACATATTCTTTTATCCATCCATTGGTCAATTTGCTAAAAAATAGTGTGCAGCCCTGGATTAGCAACAAAATCAAGAAGGTTTTCCAATTATCTGAACACAATAGGATAGGTGATTGGTATTTATACCAAAATCACACTGAAATCATAGTCTATGGGTCAAGCCTTATTCCTTATAAATTTCCAAAATACCTCCCCATGAGGATATTTTCTCTGGAGTATATAAGGCAGATTTTAAATTCAGATGCTGTAAATTTCTTGATTGCAAAGAAGAAAACACAATTTAAATTGAAGAACTAGGTTGGCCCATTCATTTGTAAGAACAAACAAGTAGGCCCAGAGGCAGAAAAATAGTTGCGAGAGCACAAGTTTAGTCCTAGTTTTCTTTGGTATTATGATCCCCTTGGTATAATCATAAAAATGAGAGTCAAATGAAAATTGACTCCATACATACATGAGAAGAAACTTGATATTGAGAAATTCTCAAACCAAGCTAAGTGGTTAGACAATACATCGATAGAGGCTGAGAAGCAAAGTGATACTAGTCCAAATTTGCAAACTCCAGCCCAAGAAGATAGAAGTATGAAAAGAAATAGGGAAGAAGGGTCTTACACATCTGAGACTACTACAGAAACAAAACTCAAACTCAGATACAGCAAAAAGCCAAAGATTAATCCTGCCAGCAAAGAAAAGGAGACAGTCAAGGTTATCGACACAGAATTAGCAAAAAAATACACTGCACCTCCTACAGTAGTTGAAAATGAATAGTACCCAACCACTTCTAATACACAGATGATTCAAAAACAACATAGTATAGAAGTGTATTCATCCAAGAAAGCAAAAGGAAAGGATATGGACATCAAGAAAAGATATGAGGAAATTAAGGCTAAAAATGAAGAAATAAGAAATGGAATATATTCTCAGCAATTAAAGAAAATTCCAAGCATACAGAATAGGATGCTTTCATACTCTGACTACAAGAACAAAAATATGATGATGACAGTTCTGCAACCCATTGTTTCAACTCCTAAATCATCCTTTGATTATAAAATTTTGACTTTGAAGTTCCAGTGAAGGATATTCATCCTCTGGAAGAGATATAATTTCACAAGTAGGTATGAGAGATGATTTACTACACCATGACTAGCAAGGCCATGAGTGCACAAAAGCTTCAAAATACTTTGATAAATGTAAGATATCAGCTCAAATTAGAGAAGGCATCATCATATGCAAAGGATACCAGAATAAAATCTTTATAAGAGCTAGTGATTGAGGTAGGGTATGATCCTCATAATATGAAATATGCAGAGGAATTAATTAAAAGTAAAAATTCTGATCTTGTTGCACTTAAGAAACAATTGAAGTTGTTGTAATATTCCAAATCTGGAACAGCTAGCAAGGCATGACTGGAAAACGCATTTTCCAGTAATGGATGCTACAAAAATGAAAACCAGCACTTGTATCCCTTATATATAAGTATCTAAGTCCCAAATCCAAGAGGGTATCAAAAATAAATTCTTCTAGGTGGGCTAAATAGATCTCCCACACCTAGTTTCCTTGAAAAATGCCCCAAAGAGGGACTGCAGCAATAACAAACATTTCTTCTCAGAAAATAACGCAGTTTCTATAGAGCAGTGATAGGAGCATCATGAAATGTTCTTCAATATTACTTACATCATCAATAAAACTATAAAATGAAGTTCATCAAATACATAGTTGAAAATACAAGTCATAGACAGAAGAAATCTCCTCAAAAAGATGGCTACAACCATATGAATGACTGAAAACTTCTTTGACTGTGTTATTTTATTAGGCTGCAACTGATGTATGTTACATGTCAGATATAGAGTAGATCTGTGCATATTCAGATCTATATCAGATCCATGCACTAGAAGAGCTCCTCTTTCAGATCCCCTTGGAATCTTGGGGTTTACACAAAGCATGAATAGTAGATCTGAGATCTAAAAAAGTAGATATGTAGAAGTACTAATAAATGTTGAAGTATTCAGATTATGCAGATCAGATCTGATAGGTACAATGTATGGATCTCATCCAACAGATCTTCAAAGTTAAGGGTAGATCCCCAACACTCAGAAACTAGCTCTCCAAATGGTGCACCCAAATTCACTGCAATACCTTCTACTAGAATAACGCAGATCTAGAGATGAAACTGCACTTTAGGGGATAGATGGTTGATGGAAACATTCCAAGATAATAATTTGTAGTTCATGCACTTTAGTACACTTCCTCCAATAAAGAAGAGGCCCCCTCCACGGAAAAAGAGCACTGAAATGACCTAGATCTAAAAAGATCTAATCTCCACTGAAAATTATGCAGTCCCTCAAGGGAGACTATGATGCAGCTTTAATAACTAAGTTCTCTTGATTCCAAGATGCAAAACTGAAGCTCAAACAATGGTTGTACTCTTCCAGGAGGTTAAAGGACACACTCACTGAGAAGAGGCTCCAATACAAGCTAGATCTGAATAGATCTAGATTTCCACTTGCTGCATCTTACAAAAGCAAGAAAACCCTCACTGGATTTGCATTTCAGTTGGAAGTAGAAGCTTTGTCTCCAACCAGATAGTGGAAAATAAATACAAGCTCTCCCAAGATCTCCTCAATGGGAAGAGATGGAACTCCTAAACAGGAAATTCCAATGCTAAATAGCATATGCAGTCTAGGCTAAACAACCAAGAAATTTTTGTGTTTAAATATACAACAAATCATAAATCAAAATCATGGACAACCTCAACATGTTGCCTTCCCCTTCCTTTTATAAGATGGAGCTTTCCAAAACCCTAAACCACCTTCATCAACTTATCTCTTTCACACAAGAGACCTCCTTCTAGAATTACGTTGTGCCTCATTGATGAGCACTCCTCCAATACTGCACTATAGATATGGTCAAGATTGACCCAGTCAAGTGGATTTGTTCTTTTGACACTCAAGTGTTTTTATTAAAGTGGCCCAGATTTACCCTTTTTCATGTTGGGCATGTATTTATTCTTCCATTAGGAGTTTTTGACCATCCTTTACATAATTATTCTTTAAACAAAGAAAATAAAATGAAATTGAATATTCCTATTAAAATGGGAATATTACAGTCCTCCCCTCCAGTATGTTGCTTGCCCTCAAGAAACTTACAAGGACTTGCAAAATATTCCAATGGAATTGTCTGCTCCCAAGGGTATACGTGTGCTCTTGGTGAATGAACCAATTAGATGTCATCATAAAGAAGTGGGGGATACATAGAAATAGTTTATTACTATTCATTGGTTTTCTCAATGCATGAGAGATGGTATATGTATGGTACTTCAACCCCATGAGAGGCTCCAATCTCCATGCTATCATCCAAACAAAGTTAGCCATCCTGGGTAGCTTACAAAAAAAATCACCAATTCCCCTCATTTGCATTGTGTAGGGGCTCCCTGCATGGAAATGAGAGATGAGGATACTCAACTCATGTTGTCCCTCTTTCCATTTTTGATGAATGTGGAAATGGTAATCCTGTGCTGTAATAAATTAGTCCTAATGAAGCCAAAAGGAACTTGGATCTTCATGATTTTCTTCTTTGAATCTAGTCAAACTCCTTGCCCAATCTCCCTTCAATATAGTGAGTAGATTATCTTCAGCATATGTGCTCCAAAAGAAACATGGAATAAGTGTCATATGACATAGGGGATGGTGACAATAGTCCTCCTATTGAGACCAACATTGTACATCATCTTTCTACCTCAAATCATGGTGCAATAAGTGGTCATCCCATCACCTCCTTGCTGAAATAAGCTTCTTCAAAGCATGAAAATGATGGAGGATAATAGGTGTTGGCTGAACATGATTCCAGCAACACATGCCTTGCTCCAAGTGCTCCCCTGTGAGAGATCTTATCTCATGAAATAAGCCCAACACATGACCCTTTGCATAAGGAAACATATTTTATAACGCAGTAGTCATATAAGGTCCTATCCTCTTCTTGAAGTACAAATAAATATGGGAGATTGCATTCCCAATGGACACATCCACACAATGTGTCATTCCTCCTCTCAAGTTCATAACAAATATTGTAGCATTATTAACATCATGACATAAAAAAGCTCCCTCATACCACCTCATGGGAAGGTTACATTCTCCCCCAACCCAAGATACATACATGATTATGATATTCATTGTAAACAGAAACACATCTACATACATCATAGGTATAAACAAATGTATGGACATGGAATTCATCATGGGGTGCCCATACTTTCTTCTTGTCAAACAAAGCAACCATGCCACCTCCTTATGCATCCCTCTCTTGTAATACAAGGCATGAGACAAGAAAATCAAGAAATTTGGGTGGTACCCACACTCACCCAATAGAACCCAGCGCAGGTCATCTCCTCCCTACTTTAGATCTAGATGTGGTAAATGGTTTACATGCCACTTACTTTCTACCCTCATCATTCTACCATGGCTGAAGGTGAAATGTATATTTGGTGCTTTAGGGAAGCACCCATCATGTTTCCAAAACTCCTTTAGCCCTTCAAGGGAGTGGCCATATTTGGAAATAGTTTTGGCCCATAGTTGGCCATGAAGTTTATATGGTAAGACATTCCTTTTAGGAGCCATGGCCTGCATATGTAATGTAAAAGAATGCATGAAATCATAAAGTAAAATGTGCTTGACATAAGCATGCTTCTTACACAAAATCTCCAGCACTATGATAGTTCCTCTCTTGGCCAAATGTATCATCAATGTACAAGGTTGAGAGAACACTTTTCTCTTTCCATCAAGAGGTTGCCCTGGTGGGTTTCTTCCAAGTAAGGAGACATCAAGGCATAGATCATGATAGAAAGATGTAAGGAATGATGTGTCCTTACTTTTCTTGCACAGATCTTCATGCCTTCTTAGGACATCACACCTTTGAAATAAAGAGGGGTAAATGTTTCTTACCCTATGAAGCTTTCCTTGCCCTTTATCTTCTGCAGTGTTCAAGATCTCACCATCTGATAATGATGGCACATGTTGCTCATGAATGGTGCCATAATCTCTATATGTGAGACTCTTTGAAACTCCTTGCAAGAATGCAAGAGCTTCTCTTCTTGGAGCAGCTGCCCCTTCTTCTTCTTCATGAGATGCTAGAGATGCCTTTGTTATGACTGCGTTGTCACCCCTAGCCTTTTCTTCAATGGTGGAAAATGACTCATCATCAATAGGATACCTTAGATCTTGGCCTACCTTTGAAAGAGGAATCTTCATGTCTTATTTTTGAGAAGAAGACTCTTCATCCAATGACGATCTTTCCCTAGGAAAGGTATCAAGCAAGTTCACATTCTCCTCAATGGTCTCCATAGCTAGAGTTGGATTTGTAGTTCCTCCCTTTGGCACATATCCTCTCTTCCTCCTCCTGAAGAAGTTGTTGATAGAACATGGTAGCTTTGATGATATGGCTGAGTGCTCATACCCATAAGATGAGGATGTAGAATTCTCCTCATGCATAGATCTTGTGGATCAAATTGGGGAAACTTCATGGTCTATCCCCTTTATTTCACTGTTTTTTTCCATAGGCTTAAATAGAGTTTGGAACAGAGTCCTTGAGAACTCTTTCCCTTCCATTCTTCCAAGCAAAGGGTTTTGACCCTTACTCTCTATGTCTTCCATGAAAACATTCTTCCTCTTTTGTCTCCTCTCTTCCTAAAAATAAATCTTGGATTGATGCTCACAGGCTGAGCCAAGGATCAAGCTTTGATACCACTGTAATATTTCAAATCTGGAACAGCTAGCAAGGCATGACTGGAAAACGTATTTTATAGTAATGGATGCTACAAAAATGAAAAACAATAGTTGGATCACTTAGATATGAGTATCTAAGTCCTAAATCCAAGAGGGTATCGAAAATAAATCCTTCTAGGTGGGTTAAAAATATCTCCCACACCTAGTTTCCTTGAAAAATGGCCCAAAGAGGGACTGCAACAATAACAAACAATTCTGCTCAGAAAATAACACAGTTTCTGTAAAGAAATAATAGGAGGGTCATAAAATGTTCTTCAATAGTACTTACAATAGAAATAAAATTATACAATCAAGTTCATCAAATACATAGCTGAAAATACAATTCATAGATAGAATAAATCTCTTCAAAAAGAGGGTTGCAACCATATGAGTGACTGAAAAATACTTTGACAACGTTATTTTATTAGGTTGCAACTGTTGTATGTTACATGATAGATCTAGAGTAGATGTGTGCATAAAAATTCAGATCTATATCAGATCCATGCACTAGAAGATCTCCACTTTCAGATCCCCTTAGAATCTTGGGGTTTACACCAAGCATGAACAGTAGATTTGAGATCTAAGAAAGAAGATCTGCAAAAGTATTCAGAAATGTTGAAGTATTCAGATTATGTATATCAGATATAAAAGGTACAATGTATATATCTCATCCAACAGATCTTCAAAGTGAAGGGTAGATCCCAAACACTCGGAAACTAGCTCTCCAAATGGTGCACCCAAACTCACTCCAACACCTCCTACTGGAATAACACAGATCTAGAGTAGAAACTACATTGTAGGAGATATATGGCTGATGGCTACATGCCAATATTAGAATCTGAATCTCATGCACTTCAATACACTTCCTCCAATAGATCAAAGGCCTCCTCCACTGAAAAAGAGCACTGAAATGACTTAGATCTGAAGAGATCTAATCTCCACTTAAAATAACACAGTCCCTCAAGGGAGAATGTGTTGAAGCTTGAATAACTAAGTTGACCTGATGCCAAGATCAAAAATTGAAACTCAAACAATGTATGCACTCTTACAGTAGGTTAAAAGACACACTCACTGAGAAGAGGCTCCAATACAAGCTAGATCTGAACAGATCTAGAGTTCCACTTGTTGCAGCTTACAAAAGAAAGAAAACCCTCACTAGATCTGCATTACAGTTAGAAGTAGAAGCTTAGTCTCCAAACAGATAGTGGAAAAGCAATATAAGATCTCCCAAGAGCTGTTCAATGGGAACATATGGAACTCCTAAATAGGAAATTCCAATGCTAAACAACATATGAAATCTGGGCTAAACAACCAAGAAAGCTGTGTGTCTAAACAAACAACAAATCAGAAATAAAAATCATGAACAACCTCAACATTTTGCCTTCCCCTTCATTTTATAAGATGAGAGCTTGTCAAAACCCTAAACCACCTTCATCAACTTTTCTCTTTCACACAAGATACCTCCTTCTAAAATTACGTTGTGCCTCATTAATGAGCACTCCTCCAATACTGCGTTGTAGATATGGTCAAGATTGACCCAGTCAAGTGGATTTGTTCTTTTCACACTCAAGTGTGTTTATTAAAGTGACCCAAATTTACCCTTTTTCATAATGGGCATGGATTTATTCTTCCATTAGGAGTTTTTGACCCTCCTTTACATAATTATTCTTTGAACAAAGAAAATAAAATGAAATTGAATATTCCTATTAAAATAGGAATATTACAGTTGTGTCCTACTAAGCATCCTCAAGATAAGGTGGTTTTATGGGATTCTAATAAAAAATATGAGATGATGAGTATCATTTTACAGCTCACAGCCCAGATTAAAGAAATGGAACTTGAGATGGAAAAATTGGTCGAAGAAAAATAATTAAAAAAAAATGGAAAGATCCTGCTACTTCGATTCCTATAGTTACAACATTATTACCATATAATCTTGCAGAAACACTGGCTCCTAATGTTCCAATGGCCACAACAGTTCCAGTAACTTCATAAACAATATCAGCCACTAAATCAACAACAAAAAAACAACAATCAGATGAGGCAAGTACATTGGTAAAGGAAATGCATGACATGTCTATCCAAACAATGAGATAAAGAGGTTAAAGGAACATATTAAAAATATTTAAGATTCCAAGAAAATTGCACAAATAAATGCCCAAAATGAAGAAAAAAAAGAAAATAGATTGAATGAACAACTCAAGAAGTTGGAAAAATAATTAACTTTGAAATAACTTATGGCACGTGTTAAACGGAAATTATGGTCTAATATCATTGAAGCGGTCAATGATATATGGCGATCCATACAGTTAATTTATGAAAAGAAATATTTATTGAAGTGAGAGAAAGACGAAATACAAAAAACAAAAGAAGAGCTAGGTAAAAAACCTGAAGAGGCCCTAGAAATTATCAAATTTCTTAAATCCAAAAATAAACAAGAGCTAGATGAAATTAAAATTACAGATAGAACAGAGACCATCCTTGAAGTAAGGAAGGTAATATCCAAGAAGAATTTGATGACACAATTAGAGGAAAAGTGCCAAAACATGGAAATGGAAATCACAAGATTTATGATCAAATTTGATGTTTTAAGGAAAAAGGCCTTCCCAATCCTCTCGTGATTAATGAAAAATTAATGAAGTAGGAGGATTATGACAAAAATATAAGAAAGTTTTCCAAAAGATAAATAAATCAGCTTTGCAGGGAATCCCAACAGGGATAATGCTATATAAAAATTTTGAAATTTTGTTTTACTTGCAGCATGAAGTAAAACACCTATTTGTGAACAAAACAAAAATTTCAAAATACATTGAAGGTGATGAAAACTTTAGAAGAATTATGAAGATAAAATTTCCAAAAGTAGAGTTATGGGAGAAGTTGACTAATCTACTATAAAGATCAAATTACAGTGAAGACAAAGTAGTAAAAGGTAAAAAACAGAGTTTGTTGTTTTTACATCAGCAGTAATAGTTTTGGTAGTAAAGAGTATCAGGATGAAAGTGTTTCAGATGAAAGATAAAGACAAAATCAGTTTAAATATAAAACTAAGAGCGTGAAGGACACCTCAGTTGTCCAGCTGCAGCCTTCATCAAATAGCAAAGAGAGAAAGAAGTGATAAAATAAAAACATCTTGCTACTTTATTTCAATAAAAAGGATAGCTAGCATTAGTTATGGAGTTGTCATTATCTTCTTGCATGAAGATATATATTTTTCCATAAAAAAATACCTAAGTTTATTCTAGGATATTTTGTACAAGTTTTCGTATAAATACTTCATCATTTGAAGTATTGAGTGTGATGAATTGTTGAACATTTTTGTACTTATACTATTATGAACCTAAGGTTTTTTTATCAATTCCAAGTCAGCAGACTGGATCACAGGAAATAAAGCATCATATTACAATATTCATGTGTTAGCCCACAGCAGTGAATTATTTCACTTGTTATCTTGTCAATTTTCTTATGTTTTCCATCCATTCTTAAATGTGTTCTAAATCTAAATTATCAATCAGGAATTGTATTTAAGAATATGTTAAAAGCACTCTATTTTGACTAATTATTATTTATATGTTTTCTACTGATATCTAGATTAGGGAACCCTTAATTTCTCTTTTATCCCGATAAAAACCATTTCACCATCAGCCTTGAAGATCTGAAGTGACTCTGTTATCTTGCCCTGTAAACATTTACCTTTAGACCTTGATCCCGATCTGACTACTTTACACATTGACTACATTTTCGCAATGGGATATAGATCTATAGCTATCCATCTAAGTGATTTCACCACCAAATAAAATCCAAAATCCAAAACCAATGTGCCCTATATAACTATTCTGAAATCAAATAAAATCAACAAAGTTAAATCATATAGAGAGAGCCCTATCTAAGCAGAATGATGGCTAGATCCTAAGGCTTAAAATTAGGTTTGTGGTTACCTCTTATATTCTTTAAACCAAAATAAAAAATCTCACAACTTTGGAGAATTATTAGAGTGATAACATACTGGTGACCATACTGGGCAACTAACCAATACTTAGTTTTTAAATAGATCTTAAAGGACATATTTTCATTTATCTTTTCACCTTAAGATTGTTTTAACAAGTTGTGAGTATATTTTCATAAAAAATGTAATTCTGGTTTCCAAAAAAGAGCACTATACCAGGTCAAATCCAGATCCACAAAATGCTATCATATTAGATAATCCTGATAGAATTGGAAAGAAAAACAAAAGAGTGGAAGATTTAGGTAATACGATTTCATTAGTCAAAGAAAATTCCTTTCCAAAACAAATATCAAGTTTACAAGACATAGAATTTGATTTAAATTTTGAACAATATTCATTCAGAACTAAATGAGAAAGTGACTTACTAATACTGTAATAGACCTTGATTGTATTTCATTTATTGAAACTAAGAAGGAAACTATTTTAGTTGATTCTGAACAAAATATTTTTGAAGTTTATGATAAACTTGATGCCATAACTAAAACTTTGATTAAAGAAATTGATGAAGCTTATTTACAACATTCAGTTGAATTAAGTGCTTTATCAGCCCATACCCGTAAGCCTTCTACTAGCCACTTAGATACTAGCCTTTCAGAATATGTAGGTTCATCCCTATTCACTACCACTTCAACCATTATTTCCACCACACTTCATTCCACAGATTAATTTTTTCTTAAGAAACCATTTCAACCTAGAATTTTATTTCCATCTTCCACCACCTCAAGTTCAACCCCTAGTATTTCTGCTACATTTTCCAATACATCATTCGCATTCCAAAGCACCTCTTATGAAATCCCAAATTCATCTTTTACTATCTCAAATACATTTTCCAATACATATTCTTATATTCCAATTTCATCTACAAGTTCTTTAACTACCTTAGCAAGTACTTCTAGTTCTTCACCAAGTACTTCAAACTTATCCCCTAGCCAAGCTAGAATCCAAGCCATGGCACCCAGATATGATCCCTTGGTCCTACTAGCATAGTTACATGACATGCCTTAGTATTATCAAAGCAAAATCCAACGATTTGATGGAACCACCCATTATTCTGCCCAAAAACATGTTAATAAGATGACAAACTATTTTAAACTACATGAAATAGATGACGTTGATGTCCAAATGAGAATTTTTGCTCAAACTTTAAATGGTGAGGTAAAAATTTGGTTTAAAGGATTGAATGCTGGTAGTATTTCTGATTTAGCATTTTTTCATAGAATGTTTCTTAATAGATGGAAAAAAAAGAAAAATCCACTACAAATCTTGTCTGAATTTGAAAGTATAAAAAGAGCACCAAATGAAACATTCCAAGATTATTTTACTAGATATACAAATATTTATAATGCAATTCCTGCTAATCTTAAAACTCCTCCAGACTTTCCCACGGGCCTTTGGTTTGATGGTGAAGGGCGATTACATACACCCATGCGACTAGTCACGCCCAATCCCACCGTGTGCCGACTTATAACCTCCTCCAGACTCTGTCCTTATCAAATTCCCTGATGGATTTGATATAGATATAGCCTATCAACTGATAGAGAAAAATCAAGAAACCTTAGAGCAGATGGAGAGTAATGTTGTTAGTGTAGGGGCAAACCTATTAGCAAGGAAAGCTAGTTTAAGAAATGAAGGGAGAGTGACAATAAAAGATGAAACATCCACTTCAGATTTGAAAATAGATAAATTAGAAAAAACACTAGAGATAATGATGGATATGTTAGATAATATGGAAAGTAAACCACAGTGACTTAACCAACAACAAGGAACTAAAATTATAAATGCCAATTTCAAGAAAAACATCAACACTAGAAAATCTAGAGAATCAACACCTGACCAAACAATAAGACCACCTTTCCAAGAGAACTATGATGAAATTTCTCATCAAAATGAAGATGAGAAAGACACCATTAATCTAAGGAGAATTAATGAGGATAACACCATTTTTCTTACACAATAAGAACAAGAGTTATATGAATTACAACAACTACAATTAGATTCTGGTGAGTCTTTTGATTACAAGCAAGGTTATAAATTTGCAATTAATGAAGTCCATAAGAAATATAACCTTAGGAGCAAGAAAAATGTAGAGCCTTCTATTAAGAAATCTTCCCAAACACAAAAAAAAATAAAAGAGTAGAGGCTCCTACCATTAAATTTCGGCAAATTCTCCCTAGGGAAACCAAGCAAAACTCTAGTTCAACTCAATAAATTTCAAGTCCCAAAATTTCATCTAGTCCCCAAATTGTTGACATCAAAGATGATGATGTCCAAACATCAACAGATCCTCAAAAGTATGTTTCTTCCAAGACAACAATTTATGTTAAAACATCAATTTCATACTAAAAAACCCCTTACCTCTGATCTAAAATCAGCTGAACCTAAAGCAACCACTGCTAAAACAGCTGTTGAAAACACAAAATCTGTAAAGGCTTCCACTGCATCCAAAACTATCTCTGAAAATAAAATTAAAAGAATTAAGACAGTGGAAATACAAATAGAGAATGAAAAACCAATTGTATAAAAAGAAGACAAACATACCCAAACTACAGTTAGAAAACAAGAAATAATTTAGCTAGGAAAATCACAAGCTCCATTTAATATCGAAGATGAAATTACAAATTAAAGATACCAATTCCTTTGATATTGTTACACCATTTTTTGGTCATCTAACCTACTATCATTAGATGGACCCAAGTACACCATGTAAGACCAATTTTACCCTAAGTAAAATTGCTTTCACTATGTGAAATAACTTAATAAACCTCATTTATTAGGTTGTTTATGGTCTAAACAGGAAACCCCAAAAGGAAATATTAAACAAATCTATACTTGTTTGATTTTCCTCATGGAATAATTAATTAAACCATAATTTTATTATTATTCCTAGTCATGTTTAACCCAAAACAAAGAAATTAATTAGATAAACCTTTATTTATCTTATTATTTTCTAATAATAATTATTTAAATCTTATTTAGATAATATTCCTTGTTAAATATGACCAAATCACCCATAAATAATTAAATAAATCATTATTTATTTGATTATCTTTCAACCACTTCCTTAAAATGATAAATAAATCATTTATTTATTTATTATTTTCAAATAAAGGGATTTGACCCAAGTCAAATACCTTTTCCCTCCAACAAATATAACAAAATATTCCATAAAAGGTGGATCTAGATTTGGTTAACATTATTTTAATCATGCACCAAGATCTAGAATGACCCAATATTTTATTATAAATAGGAGGGTTTTTCCTACCATTCTTCACCTTTTGTTGCCTATTAGATCACTCTGGATCTATACACTTGGTCACATTTTTCTACATTATTTGCTGTGTGAGCTCCCTTTGAGTTCTATCTTTGTCTAGGTTTTCTACACCAACAAGAGAGAGAGATTCTAGATTTGAAGTGCTGAGGACTTCCAAGAACCCATCCCATTGAGGAGAATTGGATACGCCTTCTTGTTTTCCTCCCAGGTGCCCTTAATACAAAAATTCTTTCAAAAAACATTGTTCTTGTCTTGTCTATTAGATGTATGGAGTAAACCCTTAATTTTACTGCTTAATGTCTTTCTATGCATAGATCTGGTTTTTTGCAGCACTTGTCTTGATTAATTAACTGCAAATATGAAGATATTAGCAGCCACATTCGATGTTAGGGCTATAAGTTATGTGTAGCTAAAGTGGTCTTCTTTTGTATGCTTCGACAAAAGATTCATACTAACAATTGGCGACTCCACACGGGTTTTAAATTACGATCGATGTCGTTTTTCATATTCCTGCATATCCAACTACTTCAGACCCTAGGGTTTCCTTTCAGCTTTTTGTTTTTCCTACTTTTATGTTTTTTTTCTCACATAAAACCCTAAAACATTAAAATTTCTAACTTCCGCGTGTTTCTGGCCCTATTGCGTAGGTGACAGACATCAGCCGCAACTGAGACGTCAACTTTTTCGCAAATCTGCCGCCGGGACAACCGGAGTTGGAGGTCGCACTTTTCAGCCCAAAAACTACGACCTGGACTCCAGGTCGCACTTTTCAGCCCTTTTTCTGTGACCTGAACAGGAAAACAAGTCAGAACCTGTGACCTGTACTTTTTCCTGCTGTTTTTCTGTAATTTTTCTTGGTTTTGCTGAAGCTTCTGTCAGGGTTTTCCAGCCTCTGTCTCTGCCTGTTTGGACCTATTTCTGATCTGTTTTGCTCATCTAAGTGGGAACCTAGCCCCCTAGGGCTTTATTACCCTCCAATTTTGGTGGAAGATTTTTAGCTGTTTCAGGTGTCTGATTTTTCAGAGTTTTAGCCTTCCCTTCTTTAGATTTGATCCCTCATTCTCAGATCCCTTTAAATCAGCTCTCCTTCCTTCCAAACCACCTCTTGTAGTTTTTTTTGGACCTCCCTTTAGGATCTTCCCCCTGTCCTTTCTTCCTTTTGTTGATTTCCTCCCTTTTTCCAGCCACCTTGCCTCTGCCTCTTGGCTGTGATCTGCACCTCTTTTCAGCAGCTTTCTCCTTGAGATCCCTATCCCTTTCGACCCTAGATCTCTGGGCCTCTTTTTAGTGTGTTTTGACTAGATTTTTTCCCTCTTTTAGATTAGTTTTGAGAGACCCGCCTTGTTGGGTTGAATCGATGCACTAGTAGCTATTAATTTTCTGTTATTTCAGCGTTATATATTGTTCTCTGCAGATTTATTTTCAGTTATACAGCACACTTTTTCTCTTGTTCTCAAAATGAAAAGGGTTTAAAAATTAAAATTAACACACGCCACACACTCACCCTAAGCGAAGAAGAGCCTGGTTTACACCGCCAGGAAAATACTTTAAAATCAATTGACACTGCACCTATTTGCCCTTGTTTCGACATTGTAATCACTTGATTCTACACCTCCTTGCCCTTGTGTTCGTTATTCTTCCCCTTGTGCCGTGTTTGTGTTGTCATCATTGCGCTCCCAAGCCGCACCTCCCGGAGACTTCTTGGCCTTCACCCTCAGTTTCCGGTCGGTCGACCTACTCCGTCTCGCCGTCGTCGAGCCAGTCCCCCTCCGAGTCCACATTCCGACTCCTCTTCTGATTCATTGGGTTCTCCTTTTACTTCTGGTTCTCCACCTGTCACCTTCACTATGTCTGGTCCAGGGCCTAATGCTAGTGGTAATCCCGGCCCTAATGCTAGCACTACTACTAGTGGAACCACCACAGGAACTACCCCGGCTGCACCCTTGCTGTCGTACATCGCAGGCCTCAGCCTCCCTGATTTCAATCAGTTGATCAATGACCCTATCCACCACGATGTTGGTTGGCCTGCTATTCCAACCAAGCTCCCCTCTGACATCCCTAAGTTCGAAGGCCTTGCTGGAGAAGATCCAACCAACCATGTCCGATCTTTCCACATGTGGTGTTCCTCCAATTCCATTACCGACGATTCCATCCATCTTCGGTTGTTCCAACGCACGCTTACCGGCGAAGCTTCTAAATGGTATGTTGACCAAGCTACCTCTTCACATACCACCTTTGCGACCATTGCCCAAGCCTTTTTATCTTATTTCCAGCTCCCTCTCCAATATGATACTGGTACAGAGCTCTTGACCTCCTTCAAGCAAACCTCTTCGACCCACCTTTCTACCCATGTCCAGGAATGGTGAAGAAGACGGAGCTTATGTCGAGCCGTCCCCTTCAAATATCAGGTTTATATGGACTGGTTCCTTCACACTCTGTTAGCTCCTATCGGCAAAGACGTCGCCTCCCATTCCCCTCAAACCGAAGAAGCTGCCCTCCAAATAGCCTTGAAATATGACCTGATCTATGCTCAGTCTAGTTATGTTTATACTATCCTTCCTGACCTCGCTAGGCCCGGAGGCGCTAATGCCCCCGGGGCATATCATTCCGCCGAAGGTATCGTTTGAGCCCTTTCTCATCCGTACGCTCAACCTCCTATGGGCTATGGTCTCCCTCAGGGATGGGCCAGCACCTCTAGCACTTTTCCCCCTCCAGGTAGCATGTATCCAGGATATGCCATGCCTCATCCTTTTGCCCAACCTCCTGCTTACCTCAATGTTGCCCAACCTAACCATTACCCTTACCTGTAGCCTGGTGCGCCAGCTCCTCCAGCATATGCGCTTCCTTCTCCCTTGCCTCCTCCAACCCTGCAACAACACCTACAGCCCCCTCCAGGGTAAGTATTTGCACAGCAGGGCGCGACCAATCCCCCTTATTCTCAAAGAAGGCAGAGAGGCAATCCAAACCAATCTGCCCCTGATACTCATGGACCCAATCCTCAAGGTATTGACCCCAACACTGCTAACCAGCAACAAGGCACTCAGCCCAAGCCAGACAGGCCTCTTCGCACAAATAAGTCTTGTTCGTGTTGCAGTGTCTATGGTCATTACACCCACGATTGTCCCCTCTTAACACAGATGTGGCAGATGTGGGAGTCTCAAGCCACATTGTGAGGACAACATGCCTCCCCTCATGCTCCCCCTAATGTGGCCACAACTCAACCAACTGTGTTTACTGATCCTTTCCCTCAGCAAGGATTCGTGGCTACCCAACCACCTGACGGACAGGTCACCACTCAACCTTCCCCTTCTGGTTCCTCTGATTACCAGATCCTCATGATGAACTCAGATCCTATCCCAACCGTCGACCTTAACCTTCAAACTCGGTCTCGCTAGTACCCCAAGCCTCCTGCTCAGTCTGCCTCCGAGTCCCCTTCTTCAGGTTCTACCGAGCCTCTTTCGACATCCAATGGTCCCTTACATATCCCTCAACCCAAATTTGAGGTTCAAACCAAGATTCCTAAAGGAACATTACGCCGAAATGCTGCTCCTGGTCGAGCTACTCATTTGTATAGCATAGTAGATGATTTGGCGCAGTCCCCTGCTGCCATTTCCACATTGGAACTCCTCCAATCGTGCCCTTCCCAAAATAAGGCTCTACTATCTGCCATGGGCGTTGTAGATCCTGCTGATGACCAAATGATCGTTTTTTATGCCCATCAATCCGAGCATTCTCCCCTTCCTGCTTTCGTAGCCTTCCAAATCCCAGTCAAAATCCGGAACGCTAACATTTCCTGGTGCATAATTGATGAGGGCGCATCCACCTATGTGATGTCTGCTTCGGTTTGGAAACAACTCGGATCTCCTCAGTTGGCCCCTTCCACGATCACCCTTTGAGCATGGGATGGCCACTCCTCCCAGCCCATTGGCCTCTTCCGTAATTGTCCTATCACTCTTGCGGGCAAGACGGTTTGTGTTGACGTCGAAGTCATTGACGACCCTCTAGATTACAACATTCTCTTGGGGAAAAGCTACACCTATGCCATGTCTGTTGTCCCTTCCGCGGTTTTTCGAAGATGTCTTTTCCTCACAACGGAAAGATAATCACCATCGACCAGTTGACGTATCATGAGCCCAAGTCTCAGACCTCCCCTGAGACGACCATCTCTTCTATAGACAATAAGCAAACCGTCGATTCCTTGACCAGTGTTTCTCTCGGCGTCTACAAAGACTCCTCTTTGCTTGGAACCTTCCCTTGTCTTCCTCCTCCTCCTATTTATGATCCCAACTTATCGAATGTTTGCATGATGCAATCATCTCAGGCTGCCCTTAAGCAGCCCGCTTCGGCTAGTCAGCAACCCCAACCTCGCCCACCGCAACCCGCTTCTAGCCATTCATCTCAGCCATCCGGACCTCCTCCTTCTGGCCCTTTTCCCACGGTCGTTATCCCTGCACCACCCTATCCTCCTGGGTCGGTTCCCCCAGGCCTCAACCATCTCAGAGCCGTCCCTCCTGGTCATTATCCTGCTGGTCAGATACCTTTTCTGGCTCCCCCTCCCGGAGTCTATTCGGTCCCCGTCATGGCCACCCTCTCTCTCCCCAACCTGACCCTGGGCATACCCGTTTGGTACGTCGACCCTCCAGCTGCCACCCCCCCTGGTCACCCCAAACCTTATCTTGCTTTGACACTGGTTCAACCGGTCCCCCTCACTTCCTCCGTTGCCACCATGCCCCCCGCACCCCCCTAGGACCCTGCCCCTATGGTGACCGCTCCAGGGAAGAAAGGCAAAGCTCGCAACGGGGCATCCAAAGACACGGTCATCCCGACTGACCCGGCTCCTCCACCGCCAAAGCGTGCTATCCAGTGCGCTTTGTACGATATTGTCGGTCACGCCACCCATACGTGTCCTGAATTGCCGCATCTGAAGACCCTGGTCAATGAAATGTTTCCAGAATCTGATATCCCTGAATTCTACGTCACTATCCCCGATTCTATCCCGAAGCTCAAAACCTTGTGCACAAACCACCCTTGTGCTTTATGCGATTTCCATGGCCATTACACCCACCTCTATCCCCACCTTGACGAGTATCATTCCTCCTTAGCCACGTACCGCCAATTCAAGGTTGCGCATGACAACGTCCCTTCTCACTTGTTTGCGAGTTCTACCCCGGTGGACCTAGTGGACCTTCCTACTCCCATCCACATTGCCCCCCCCCCCCATCTCTTGAAACCACAGAACCTTTGACCACCATCTTCTACCTATCGTCATCCTTGAGAGCTGATTCACCTAACCTCCTTCCTACAGACACTCTCGGCTCCACCTCAGTAGACCCCGGATCTACCGACGTTGCCCATATGAGCCCATTTCCACAGGATGACCAATTAGGTATTTCTACATCATCGGGTGAACCCCCTTCCTCCAATCTTCCCATCTTCTAGTTAGATGAAGACATTATGGAAGCCATGACCCACCCTGACTTTCCCTGGGATGATATGCACCATCGCGCATACTTCCTCCCACAACAATCCCACGACCAATATGCTGTGGAAACCAAAGACTTCATCCCCCATGCAGTTGACTGGTTCAAAAATCCCATCCCTGCCCCTGATGCTTTCGAAGAAGGAAACATGGCCAATATCTCTCCTACCATTAAAATTGACATTTCGGTCAAACCAGGAAACGAAGAATATGTCACCTTGGGTGCCCAATGCACCCCGGAAGAAATTGAAGCTTACACTAAGCTTTTCAAAGAATTCTGCGATATTTTCGCCTGGTCCTACTCCGAAATGCCCGGACTCGATCCTACCATTGTCGAACACCATATCGACACATGGCCTGATGCCAACCCGGTTCGTCAAAAGTTGAGACCCGTTCATCCTTCCAGACGTGATGCTATCAAAGCCGAAATCGATAAACTCAAGCAGACTAGTTTCATTTACCCTATTGAATACACCACTTGGGTGTCCAACGCAGTTCCCGTTCTCAAGAAGCAAGGCACCATCCGTGTCTGCACGGACTTTCGCGACTTGAACAAAGCTTGTCCCAAAGATAACTTCCCCACACCTTTCATTGACCAAATCATTGACGAGTGTGCGAGGCATGAGGTTCTATCCTTTATGGATGGTTTCTCCGGATACAACCAAATTTTTATCCGTCCTGCTGATCAACTTAAAACCGCGTTCATCAGTCCATGGGGAACTTTTGCTTACCAGGTCATGCCTTTCGGCCTTAAGAACGCCGGCGCCACTTTTCAATGGGCCATGTCTTATTGTTTCCATGATTTAGCTCATATTATCCTTGCTTATTTAGACGACCTCACTGCACGTTCTAAACATCGAACGCAACACCTCCACAATATGCGCACCGTCTTCCTCCGATGTCGCAAGTATAATATATGCGCATCATCTCCAAAGACGGTATCACTCTTGACCCGTTAAAAGTTCAAGCCATTCTTGAACTTCCCATACCTCATACCTTACGCCAGCTTCAAAGCCTCCAAGGCAAAGCTAATTTTCTTCGCCGGTTCGTTCCTGACTATGCCACCACCGCACATGGGTTCCTTAGACTCCTCCGCTCTAACATCCCGTTTGTATGGGATACCTCTTCTCATGAGTCTTTTGATGCCCTGAAGCTGGCTCTCACATCCGCTCCCTTGATCCGCCCTCCTAACTTTGATAGGGACTTCATCCTGTATATCTCCGCTTCCACCTATTCGATCGCTGGAGTTCTGATCCAGGAAGATGACAACGATATCGAGCATGTGATATATTATTTCAGTAAGAACCTCATAGGGCCTCCTTTTCCTACTCGTATGAAGAAAAATTAGCGCTGGCTGTCGTGTTCTCAGTCCAAAAACTTCGTCATTATATCCTCATGCGCTCCACCAAGGTTGTGACTAATTCCAACCCCATGGCCTTCCTATTGAGCCGCCGCATTCTCACTGGGAAATATGCCCGTTGGGTTGTCATCCTTCAGGAATTCGACCTCGAATTTTTCACACCAAAAAGTAAGAAAGGCTTAGCCCTCGCTGAGCTCATTTTTGAATTACCTACTGGAATGCAAGACCCTCCGGTTAATGATGATTTTCCTGATGAACACTTGTTCACCATTACTTCGGACAACCCATGGTACAGTGATATTCTCACTTACTAGCGAACCCAAAAGTTCACCCTGCACCTTCATCGTGAGGCTCACCGACGTATCCGCCACCAGGCTCCCTGATACCTTCTTATCGGTGATGACCTCTATCGTTGTGGTATCGATACTGTCCTTCGTTGTTGTCTCATACACGCTAAAGCTGAACAGGTCCTCAATGCCTGCCATAGCGGCGCTTGTGGTGGCCACCTCTCCGGTCTTGCTACCACCCAAAAAGTCATGCGCGTTGGCTATTTTTGGCCTTCCCTCTTTAGTGATTGCATTGAGGCAGTCAAACACTGTCCCAATTGCCAGCATTTTTCCCCTAAGGCATGAGCTCCCCCAGCTCCCCTCCATCCTGTCATCACAACTGGTCCCTTTTGTAAATGGGCCATTGACTTTATGAAGTGTCGACCTCCATCCACTGGTAACCATAAGTATATCATTGTGGCGATTGACTATTTCACCAAATGGGCCGAGGCTATGCCCACTTTTAACAATACGACCGCTACTGCCACCCTCTTTTTCTTTAACCATGTTATCGCTCGATTCGGAGTTCCGAAACAACTGGTCTCTGACCACGGCTGACATTTTGAAGATGAGATATGGTGTGAGCTATCCTCACTGTTGGGTTTTGAGCACCAATATTCCTCCTCCTATTACCCCCAAGGTAATGGCCAAGTTGAAGCAGTCAACAAAGTCCTCAAGACCATGCTTCAACAAATGGTAAATAAGCACAAAACCAACTGGCATCTTATGTTCTTCCTTGCTTTGTGGGCCTATCGAACTTTTGTTAAAACCACCACTAGGTTTACTCCCTTCCACCTCATTTTTGGAGAGGAGGCAGTCTTACCGATCGAGTGTGAAATCCCTTCCCTTCATCTGGCCGTCGAACTTCTCCCTGACACCCAACCTCTAGAAAAATGACTTATCATGCTTGAGCGTGCCTCCGAAGACCATCGTGTTGCATTGCAAACCATGGAAGCGGCCAGTAAAAGCAGCAAAGCTCAGTATGACCGAAAAGTCCAGCGTCTTGCTTTTCACGAAGGCGACCTTGTTCTAGTATATGACCAGGCCCACGATGTCCTCGGTCACAGGAAGTTCGACTCATTATGGCTAGGCCCTTACGTCATCAGTAAGGATCTTGGTAAGGGGGCATACCTCTTAGAGGACTTCGAAGGCAATCCCCTTCCTAGTCCTCGCAATGCACTCTATCTTAAGAAATATTACCCTTAGCATTCCCCTTCTGAAATGCTTGTTTTATTTTCTATTTGAGAGCCAACATCTGTTTGTTTTCCTACTTTGATACTTCGCCTGGACCTACTTTTTCCAAGAAGGGTCACTTCACCTCCCCCCAAAATCGAATTTCCTCACTTACAACACTTGTACTTGGGGCACCACTTTGCCTCCATACTTGTCCATGTTCGTGTCGATTTTCTTCATGAGATACCATCTTGTACTCATGATTTCCAGGTCCCCCATTAGACCTATACTGTGTGGCAGCACCATCGAGTCGCCCTTGTTTCGAGCATCCAAGTTGAGTCATCGCCGTAGCCATGGAGTCTATCTCGAGTCTCTTTGTACCCCGCTATAGTCCTCCATCCTTCATTGCTTGGTCTCTCTCTTGTGTCGCACATTATGGCCATTAGTCCTACTATCCCCTATCCCTTACGATACTGTGTCAGTTGCTGCCTTGTCATTCATGCCCCTTATGTTCTAACAAGGGAAGTCGTCCATTCGCTACTCAGTCCCCTTCATTCCATTGTCATCATTGGTATTAGTCTGTCCATCACTCTACTATTTTCTCTCGTGACTTAGTTGAGGATATCTCATTGCCTCCACTATGGCAGACCTCCTTCTCTTGACATCATTTCCTTCATTCCAGAAGCTAGGTCTAGAGGGCGGTGTACCTTGGTTCCATTTTCCACTCTTGTTCGGTGCCTCGGATCAGGAAAAGGGTTCTCTCATTTCCCTTTGACTTGATTGTTTCTCCACTCCAGCTCCTTTCAGCATGATCGAGATCCGTATACTTGATGGTTCAGCGAGGCCGCAGCAGCTCTTGGTGATTCCCGTGTGTGTGTGAGATGTCTCAACCCTCATGAGGGGGTGGCCTTGCAGGTAGCCCCCCACATGCACGAATGACCTCTTCCTTGCAGCCTTCGATGTAGCTCCATATATTTGATGATGTCGGCCTTAGCCGCTTGTAGCGCCTCTTTGATTTTCATATATCAGTCAAATTTTGTGAGCCCTTCCCCGCGTATAGGGGGCATTTGGGTTGTATTTGTATCTCATGTACTCAGATATTCTTGTATCAGTCCTGTTTGTTATCCCAGGCACAACCTGTATGTGGGATCCTTCATTGTATTTTTATCTGGCTCATGTTCATGGCGGTTCTAATTTATGGTTCGGTCCCTTGTTTACTGGACAAACTATTCTTTTGTACTTTGTCTTGGCGGGCATAGGTATGCCTCCCCCACTGCCTTTAGCACAGGTACCCTCTCCTAAAAGAGACTTGTTGCACCTGCAAGTCTAGTCTCCTCAGGGTCTAGTTCTTCAGCACATTGGTCTACCTCACATTTCTCTCTCTGACTTCCCTTTTGATGTCTGCTGATTGAGTTCTTACAACGTACTTCGGTCATACAATTTGCTCCTAACACTCGCAAGCTGGGGGGCAATCTGTTACACCATTTTTTGGTCATCTAACCTACTATCATTAGATGGACCCAAGTACACCATGTAAGACCAATTTTACCCTAAGTAAAATTGCTTTCACTATGTGAAATAACTTAATAAACCTCATTTATTAGGTTTTTTATGGTCTAAACAAGAAACCCCAAAACGAAATATTAAACAAATCTATATTTGTTTGATTTTCCTCATGGAATAATTAATTAAACCATAATTTAATTATTATTCCTAGTCATGTTTAACCCAAAACAAAGAAATTAATTAGATAAACCTTTATTTATCTTATTATTTTCTAAGAATAATTATTTAAATCTTATTTAGATAATATTCCTTGTTAAATATGACCAAATCACCCACAAATAATTAAATAAATCATTATTTATTTGATTATCTTCTAACCGCTTCCTTAAAAAGATAAATAAATCATTTATTTATTTATTTTTGACAAATCAAGGGATTTGACCCAAGTCAAATACCTTTTCCCTCAAACAAATATAATAAAATATTCCATAAAAGGTGGATCTAGATTTGGTTAACATTATTTTAATCATGCACCAAGATCTAGAATGACCCAATATTTTGTTATAAATAGGAGGTTTTTTCCTATCATTCTTCACCTTTTGTTGCCTATTAGATCACTCTGGATCTATACACTTGGTCACATTCTACATTATTTGCTGTGTGAGCTCCCTTTGAGTTCTATCTTTGTATGGGTTTTCTACACCAACAAGAGAGAGAGATTCTAGATCTGAAGTGCTGAGGACTTCCAAGAACCCATCCCATTGAGGAGAATTGGATACGCCTTCTTGTTTTCCTCCCAGGTGCCCTTAATACAAAAATTATTTCAAAAAACATTGTTCTTGTCTTGTCTATTGGATGTATGGAGCAAACCCTTAATTTTACTGCTTAATGTCTTTCTATGCATAGATCTGGTTTTTTGCAGCACTTGTCTTGATCAATTAACTGGAGATCTGAAGATATTGGCAGCCACATTTGATGTTAGGGCTATAAGTTATGCGTAGCTAAAGTGGTCTTTTTTCATACGCTTCGACAAAAGATTCATACTAATAGATATATTTGGTAAAACATGACCTATAAAAAACACCTATCACTAAGAATTTAAACATGAATGATGGAGAGGATTCAATAAATTTGAGTGATGATAAACTAGAATTAATCTTTGTTCCTGATGTTAATGGGAAACACCAAGATGGAGCAGCTCCACCTTTCTACATTAGCTTAACTATTCATGATCATATTTTACATAATGCAATGCTAGATTCAAGGGCCTCACAAAATTTGATGCCAAAATAAATAATGGAAACCTTGAATCTAGAAATCACTAGACCTTGTAAGGATCTCTTCTCATTTGACTCCAGTAAAGTGAAATGTTTAGGCTTGATAAAATATTTATGTGTTACTTTAGTTCAATACCCTGGAAGAGACATATTCATGGATATTATAGTAACTGATATCCCTCCCAAGTATGGAATCTTGCTATCTCACTCATGGGGAGCTAAACTGCAAGGATCTCTACAACTTGATATGTCTTATGCAACAATATCAGTTTTTGGCCAACCTAAGAAACTTACAGAGAAATATTAATGAATTACATGGTTAGTAGTGTAGAAAGACCTAGAAATTATCCTATTTAATCTACACCTAATGATATGGACTCATTCATTTTATGTAACTCTAAAAATGGCATTGAAAACAATACTGAACTAAAACAGAAAAAGAAAGCACTAGACAGTGACAACATTTTTCATGAATCAATGTGGCACCTAGATTTTGACGGATTAGTTAACAAATTAGGAGCAGGAACAAGAGTTCGGATACGCAATATGGAAAAAAATCATGCAGAAGGTTATGTTTTAGATTAAATTTCAAATGTACAAACAACATGGCTGAATATGAAGCTCTTATTTTAGGACTACATATTGTTAGAAATTTAGGAGCCAAAAGAGTGTCAATCATGGGAGACTCCGAGTTAATTGTCAAAACAGATAACAGGAGAATATTTTGTATATAATCCAAGATTAAGCCAATATAGAGATACTATTTTATATCTGATTAAAGAACTGTTGGAATGTGACTTTGCTACAATTCCTAGAAAACAGAACATACAGGCACACAACTTAGAAACTTTTGCTAGTACCTATAATCTTCCATTTCAACCAAATCATAGATATACAAAAGAAGTTAAACATAGGCCTACAATACCAGATACTCTTAAATATTCACAAATATTTTCAAAAGTTGAATAGATTTATCTTTTCATGAATAATGAAAGAGAATATCAGAATTGTAATATAGACACTGATTGTACAATAGATCAAAACATAGATAGTGAGATTGATTTAAACAATGTAGATGTAAATAGCTTAGATTTTTCTAAACCCACTAAATTTACTCAAGTAGAAATAGATAATTAGACAAAGTAGATATTGAAGAGTTAGAAGATGATGATTCTGACATTTAAACCTCAAGAACAATTTTTTACCTAAGGGATTAGCCCATTTAGAAGATCTTTTTGATTCTCATGATGTTTCTAGGAAACCTAAAATGGAATCATTAAGATCTGATATTGAAGAGTGCAATATAGGAATAGAATTAAAGCATAAGATGATAAAACA
Source organism: Pinus albicaulis (assembly GCA_034641835.2). Classification (NCBI taxonomy): domain Eukaryota; kingdom Viridiplantae; phylum Streptophyta; class Pinopsida; order Pinales; family Pinaceae; genus Pinus; species Pinus albicaulis. The sequence continues at coordinate 739,011,805 of CM076574.1, read as the reverse complement.
TTCAAAAGCCTTACCTCAAGAAGAAAAAGTAAAATACATAGCTCTGTTTAAGGAATTTCAACATATATTTGCACGGAGTTATGAGGACTCAAAATATTATGACACTACAATAATACAACAAAAAATGCCTATAAGATAAGATCAAAACCCTTTCAAACAAAAGCTTATAAGGATCAATCTAGTTTTGATGCCTTTAATTGAGAAAGAGGTGAAGAGAATGTATGAAGCCCAAATAATTTCACCAATCAGATATTTTGATTGGGTTTGAAATCTAGTTCCCGCTAGGAAAAAGACAAGGGAAATCAGATTGTGTGTTGATTTATAGAATTTAAATAAAGTGTCCTTAAAGGACAACTACCCTCTCCCCAAGGTGGATCACATTCTACAGAGGGTGGTTGTTTCTTTCATAATTTCATTACTTGATGGATTCTCTAGATATAACTAGATTTTAGTTCAACCAGAAGACCAACCTAAAATTTGTTTTACTACTCCATGGGGAACTTCCATGTATGTGAAAATGCCTTTTGGATTATTGAATGCAGGAACCACTTTTCAAAGAGCTATGGATATAGCTTTTGCTAAAGGTATTCATGAATTCCTTGTGATTTATCTAGATGACATTACCTATTTTCTAAAACTGACTATGAACATCTAGATCACCTCAGACAAGTGTGTATCAATTGCAGGAAATTTGGCATCTCTCTAAATCCTAAAAATACTCTATTTGGACTGGAAGAAGGTAAATTATTAGGACATATCATATCTAAATAGGGAATTAGGATAGACCCAGATAGAATAGAGACCATTCTAAACATTATTCCTCCTAGGGGTATTAAAGAATTGCAAGCTTTCTTAGGTAAAATCAACTTTCTCGGAAGATTCATCTCAAATCTAGAAAAAATAATTAGAGAAATTAACAATATTTTGAAAAAATACTCAGTACTTAAATGGACTATGGAGGCTAAGAAATCATTTGAATCAAGTAAACAAGGCTTGAGAAAAACACCAGTCCTTATAAGTCCTGATTTCAAAAAAGATTCCATTATTTTTTCCTTTGCTTCATAACACACTATTGTTGCAGTTTTATTGCAGAAAAATGATCAGGTCTATCAGAGACCCATTGCTTTTTTCAGCAGATCACTCAGAGATTCCACTTTAAAGTATAAAATAATGGAAAATCATACACTAGCTTTAGTGAAAGCTATCAAAGACTTTAGAGTGTACATCCTTTATTCACATATCATTGCTTATGTTCCAAATGTAGTTGTAAATGGAATTCTAACACAAAATGGGCCTGATGGTAAAAGAGGCAAGTGGATTGCCACTACTTTGGAATATGACATAGAAATAAAACACACCAAACTCATAAAAGGTCAAGGTTTAGCCAAACTCATGGTTGAATCATATTGTCATGCTTTAGATATTAATTTTATTTCCCAAATAGATGATCAGGAAGAGATGGTGACTCCAGAGATCAGTGAACCCTTTTCAGACTCACCATGGTATGAAGATATTATATTTGTATTACTAAATTTACAAGCTCCTCCTAGATTATCAAGAACTAAAGCTATATTTTTGAAGTTAAAGGAAATAAGACTTTGTATCATAGACAATGCACTGTTTTGGAAATATCATGGTGGAATTTTATTGAATTTTTTCCTTAAAGAAGAAGATGATAAAGTTTTGGAATAATTTCATGCAGGTGACTGTGGGGGAAATCTTTACTGGAAGACTACTACAGGTAAAATCTTGAGAGCTACTTTTTACTGGCCTACCTTGTTTGCAGATGTAAAAGAGTATGTGACCTCCTGTCACAAGTGCCAAATCTTTGAAGGCAAGAAAAATTTGCTACATTTGCCATTAAAACCCATCTCAACAGTAATGTCTTTTCAGAAATGGGGTCGTGACTTCATTGGTGAAATCCACCCTCCATCCTTAGTCCAACACAGGTGGATTTTGACAAATACTGATTATTTCACTAAATGGATAGGAGCCATACCTTCCAAGCAAGCTAATAACACTATCATAATCTCATTTTTGGAAAAAAAAAACTCTCAAGATTTGGTTGCCCCCAAAAAATCATCACTGATAATGTGGCAGCATTCAAGTCCAAAAATATGATCGACTTCTGTAATAATTACCACATTACCCTTGGCCATTCTACTGCTTATTACCCTGAAGGTAATGGCCTTGTTGAGTCCTCCAATAAAATCCTTGTGAACAGCATCAAGAAACTACTAGAAGAGAATAAGAAAACATGGAACAAAAGGTTGGTGAATTCATTATGGTAAGATAGACTTACCACAAAGAAATATATTGGTACATCCCCTTACTAGCTTTTTTATGGGATGGATGCTCTTTTTCCATCTTCTTTAGGACTACCAGTAATGAAGATAATTCAAGAATTGCAAGTTGAAACTAATGATATTCAAAGAAGAGTAAACCAAAAAATACACTTCCAGCAAACCAGAGAAGAGGTTTATCTTAAGTCTCAAGTTGTCAAAGAAAATATTAAAAACATATTTGACAAGAAGACTAAGGGAGATGATTTTTATATAGTTGAAAAAGTTATAAAGTGGGATTAAAGGAGAGAAGAGAAAGGTAAACATGGTAAATTTGATTTGTTATGGAAATGACATTATGTTATTTATGGTTACAGAGGTAACAATGCTTTCTTTTTAAAGCAGTTGGATGGATCAGATCTACCAGGTGGACCTGTCAATGGTAGAATGCTGAAACATTACGATTTCTCAAAATAACAAATATTTCACTTTGTTTATTTTACTCATTGTACATAACATTTAATATTTTAGATTGTATTGGATGTTTTTCTAGAAAATTTGAAGCCCAGAGGGAAGGCCCTAAGCTTTGAAGGATAAAATATCATAAGTAGGAATAAATGTAGAGCTCATAAAATAGATCCAAGACCAGCACAATCAAAATTCAAAGGCTACTAGTCTCAAAGTTCTTGACATCTCATAAGGAGATGCCATCCCCATGTGAAGCCACTGCTAGGGTCCTATAATAATAGGATTCATAATTTTGGAATTTTCTTTGATTAGTCTTGTAATATGTACATACTTTTCTTTCTACAAATTGTTTTCCCATATTATAAAAATAAAAAAATAAAAAATGTAAAGAGGGTAAAATTCCTAAAAGAAAAATCAAAGGACCTGAAAGATAAAATATAAAAAATGGACCCCAAACAAAAAGATATAAAACTAAAACATGAAAGTGATTCAAATATAAATTCCACTACTATTTAATTTTTCTACAAAATAAATATTGTGTGGAGTTTGTTACAATTCCAGAATCCATGAAGGTTAAATAGCTTAATCTTAAACTCTCATGTTTTAAATTTCATGTTATTAAATAGAGAATAAATATCTACCCAAACAACTTAATCTTGGCAGATCAGTATATAGGTAGAGAATAAATAAGGAGATCAACAACTTCATCTAAGCCCTTGGAAGAAATAAGGATAGAAATATTTAGTTTGTTGTTTTAAAATAAAAATGAACAAGGGTTTGCAAGCTTAAATGCACCCAGGAAAATGAAGAAAAAATGTTAGGGTAGCATATGGGTAGGCAGAAGCAGTTTTTACAATCATGGATAAGTAAAAATTGGTCATTTTAGTCACTAAATTTGTTCAAAAAATCATCCCCTTGTAAAAATGGTTCATCCTCTCCATTTTTCATTCCTTCCCCTTCATTTTTTTCCCCATTATCATCCATTTTCATTTGCAAAAATCCCCTTTTCCTAAGTTTAAACCACATTATACTTAACGAAAGTAAAACCCTTTGACTAATTCCCGTTTTTACCCAAAAATACACAAGAACCCAAAAAATACTGTATCCTAAGTTTAAATGTAAAAATATTATATCAGGACCCTCAACAATGAAATTTATCCATATATATGTTTTACACTAAGATTAACATATTTTCCCACATCTCATTCATTATTAACACATTAATTTATATATTAGATACTTTATTCACCTTTAGCCTATATTATATTAATTCATTTATATAATATATCCCAAACCCATATTTTAATTTTAACCTATGTATTATTTCCCCACATGATATATATTCCACTCATCCCATAGGTTAAAACTATTATCACTATATAATAGCCCCACCAATGCTAAATTTACATTTATAAACATTATCTTGGTTACATAAAACATTAAACCACCTATCATAAAGTACTCCAAACTATGTATTAAACCTACATTTTAATACATTTTACAACTCCCACTACATACATATCCCGGGCCCCATGCCATTCCACCCCGCAACTTCATCGCATTTTCCACACTGTTCACTCCCCATCTCCAAGATCCAATGGCAGATATCCCACATCGCACAATTCATTGCAAAAATGATAAAAAAAACCCAAAGCTTGCGATAAAATTTGTTTTTGGGTTTTCTATCACCTCCACGCATCCTAATTATGTTGGATCACATCAATTGATCCAAGCCTTCTTACCACTTTTTAACTTTGCGAAAAGCACCTGACTCTTTTCCCTCCCCCGTGGCTAAACCACCCTTCTATTTGAATTAAATTGCATTGAATGCATTCACTATTCAATCAAATTGTTTATAAAAACAACTGAATGCATTCATTATTACCTTTTTGTTACAATTTTTCACGTAGAAGAGCATTCCAGACCAAGATTAGACTGCTATCGACTCTTCTTTAGCCCAAAAAAAAATAGAATTCACCAAATTCAACTACTACAATACTGCAGAAGCCATCACAGTGCATATAAATACTAGAAAAAGCTTCTGAAAGCTTTCCAACCCCAAAAACCCTTTTTCACGACAAAATTCTGAATTTTAGAGGTATTCTTCACAGAAAAATACTCATTCATCAATCTAAAAGAGTTATACTATTAAATTAATCATTGAGCATGTGTACTTCAAGAATACCCCGTTGCTTTATAAATCCTTAAATTATACAAACCTTGAGAATTTACTTACAGATTATGAAGCCTTGACCCATTGTAGAACAAAATTTGATTGGGTTTGGCCATCTGCATACCTGAAAAATCCCTCTAAGACCTTCAAAACCTTTCATACAGTACTCAAGCATCCTTCTACATAGAAAGTAAGGTCTTAGGATTTTTTTATCACAAAAATTCCATTGTAAACCCTAGATATAATTTGTTGAGGCTATAAGGTCAAAAATTTGTCTTTTGATACAGAAAATACAGTTTTAGTCAAATTGATTAGAAGTATACCTTTTGCAAATAGAAGATAGGACCCTTTTCATATCTAAAAACCTTCTGCAAATTGTTTAAGCTTACAGAGGTATTGTACAAACCTAACTCGTTGTTTTAAAGGACAAAATTATTGAAAAATGATAAATCAAACCAATCAATGGCATCCAAAAACACTCTTGTGATCAACCCTCTACAACCCCATGTTGTAGATGTAGAGCATATTCCCCTGGTAGATGTAGACTTTAAAATCACTCATACTATAACTGAGTTTAACCTTCTTGAGCTCCAGTACTGGAGCCGAGAGAAATCCTTAGATTACGTTGATGAGGTGTTTATTTGGGAATCAAATTTTCTTAAATATGTTGTTCCCCATACACATCAATTCCCAGAAGCAATTATACTCTACCAATCATGTTATTATCTTGATCAAAGAGCCATTGTGAACACTGAAAATGAAGTTTTGTTTACCATCACAGCTGAATCTATCAGCGAGATGCTTCAGTTATAGCCTGAGCCAAATGAAGTTCCTTTATCTATTGAAGCCCTCAAAAAGTTCTACTTAGAGTTGGATTTTCCCAAGAGGTTCCAAATTTTACAAACTTTCATGCCATCCTATGTGGAAATTCCCAAGCTCAACCCTCCATACTCATCTTCTAAATTCTTAGAAAGAACTAGACATATTATTTCCATGTTGTCTTTTATCCTTGGATATTTCACAGATGAACATGCTGATGTAGCAATACTTGGTTTCTTGTCCATTTTTGTACCTATTCAGCCTCCTGCTCTCATATTTAACTTTGCCCAATATATTCTTGATAGTATCCATGAGAAATTAGTCAAACTGCCTTTTGAAGGAGTATTTAGGTATTATTCATTCCTTTTCCACATGTTCCTTTATTTTCAGTCAGAAAAGTTTCCTATAAGTCTTCAGAAGTTAGATGTAGAATGAAATCCAAAATATGTCATATTCTGGACTTCCTTGATAAGGAAGGAGTCAAATGAGTTTACCTATTCAGAGTTCACGGATTCTTTTATCCATCCATTCCTCAATTTTCTACACAATGGTGTGCAGCCCTAGATTAGCAATGAAATCAAGAAGGTTTTAAAATTATCTTAACACAACAAGACAGGTGATTGGTATTTATACCAAAATGACACTGAAATCAGAGTCTATGGGTCAAGACTTATTCGTTATAAATTTCCAAAATACCTCCCCATGAGGATATTTGATCTAGAGTATATAAGGCAGATTTTAAATTCATATGCTGTAAATTTCTTGATTGTAAATAAGAAAACACAATTTAAATTGAAGAACCAAGTTGGCCCATTCATCTGTAATAACAAAGAATTAGGTCCAGAGGTAGAAAAACAATTGCAAGAGTACAAGTTTAGTCCTAGTTTTCTTTGGTATTATGATCCCCTTGGTATAATTAGAAAAATGAGATTCAAAGGCAAACTGACTCCATACATGCATGAGAAGAAACCCGATATTGAGAAATCCTCAAAGAAAGCTGAATGGTTAGAGAATACACTGGTAGAGGCTGAGAAGCAAAGTGATACTAGTCAAACTTTGCAAAATCTAGCCTAAGAAGACATAAGTATGAAAAGAAACAAGGAATAAGGGTCTTACACAACTAAGACTACTACAGAAACAAAATTCAAACTTAGATATAAGAGAAAGCCAAAGATTAATCCTACCAGCAAATAAAAGGAGATAATAGAGTTTATCGACAAAGAAGTTGCAGAAAAAGACATTGTACCTCCTACAGTAGTTGAAGATGAAAAACATCCAACCACTTCTACTACACAGTTGATAAAAAAAAAAATAGTACATAAGTGTCTTCATCCAAGAATGTAGAAGAAAAGGATATGGACATCAAGGAAAGATACAAGGAAATTATGGCTAAAAATGAATAAATAAAAAATGAAATATGTTCTTAGTACTTAAAGAAAAATCCTAGCATACAGAATAGGCTGCTTTCAACCTTTGACTACAAGAACAAAAATATATTGATGACAGTTCTGCAGCCCACAGTTTCAACTCCTAAATGACCCTCTGCATATAAAAAGATTGAATTTGAAGTTTTAGTTCAGGATATTCATCCTCTAGATGAAATATAATTTCACAAGCAAGGAGGAGAGATGATTTACTCCACCATTACCACCAAGGCCATGAGTGCACAAAATCTTCAAAATACTTTGATAAATGTAAGAGATCAGCTCAAATTAGAGAAGGCATCATCATATTCAAAGGATACCAGAGTCAAATATTTAGAAGAGCTAGTGATTGAGGTAGGGTATGATCCTCAGAATATATAAAAGCTGAAGAGGAATTAATTAAAAAGAAAAATGTTGATATTGTTGCACCTAAGAAATAATTGAAGCTGCCTCCTACTGAGAATCCTTAAGCTAAGGAGGTTTTACAGGATTCTAATAAAAAATATGAGATGATGAGTCTCATTTTACAGCTCACAGCCCAGATTAAAGAAACAGAACTTGAGATGAAAAATTAGTCCAAGAAAAAGAAGCTAAAAAAACACAGGAATTTCCTACTACTGTGATTCCTATAGTTACAATAGTAGGACCATGTACTCTAGTAGAAAAACTAGCTCCTAATGTTCCAATGGCCACAACAGTTCCAGTAACTTCATCAACAACCTCAACCACTGAATCTTCAGCAGCAACAACATAGAAATCAGATGAGGCAAGTAAATTGGTAAAGGAAATGCAAGACATGTCTATCCAAACCAATGAGATAAACAGGTTAAAGGAACAGATTAAAAATCTTGAAGATTCCAAGAAACTTGCAGAAATAAATGCCAAAAATGAAGAATAAAAGACAAATAGATTGAATGAACAACTCAAGAAGTTGGAAAAAGAATTAACTTTGAAATAACCTATGGCACATGTTAAACAACAATTATGGTCTAATATCATTGAATCAGTCAATGACATATGGCCATCCATACAAGTAATTTATGAACATAAATATTTATTGAAGTCGGCAAAAGAAGCAATACAGAAAACAAAAGAAGAGCTAGATAAAAAACCTGAAGAGGCCTTAGAAATTAAAAAATTTCTCAAATCCAAAAATAAACAAGAATTTCATGAAATTGTAACTATATATAGAATAGAGACCATCCTTGAAGTAAGCAAGGTAATATCCAAGAAGAATTTGATGACACAATTAGAGGAAAAGTGCCAAAACATGGAAATGGAAATAACAATATTTATGATCAAATTTGATGTTTTAAGGCAAAAAGGCCTTCCCAATCCTTTGGTGATTAATGAAAAATTAATGAAGCAGGAGGATTATGACAAAAATATAAGAGATTTTTCCAAAGAACAAATAAATAAGTCAGCTTTGCAAGGAATCCCAACAGGGAAAGTGCTATATAAAAATTTTGAATTTTTTTTTTACTTATAGCGTGAAGTAAGACAACTATTTGTGAACAAACCAACAATTTCAAAATACACTGAAGCTGATGAAAAATTTAGAATAATTATGAAGATAAAATTTCTAGAAGCTAAGTTCTAGGAGAAGTTGACTGATCTACTGTAAAAATATCAGATTACAGTGAAGACAGAGAAGTAAAAGGTAAAACACAGAGTTTGTTTTTTTTACATTAGGAGTAATAGTTTTGGCAGTAAATACTATGAGGATGAAAGTGTATCAGTTAAAGTGTATCAAATGAAAGATAAAGATAGAATCAGATTAAAGATAAAACTGCCAGCGTAAAAGACACCTCGGTTCTCCATCTGTAGCCTTCATCAAACAGAAAAGAGAGAAAGAAATGATAAAATCAAAACAACTTGCTACTTTATTTCAATAAAAAGAACAACTAGCATTAGTTAGGGAGCTGTCACTATCTTCTTGCATGAAGATATTTATTTTTCCATAAAAAAATTCATAATTTTATTCTAGGATATTTTGTACAAGTTTTTGTATAAATACTTCATCATTTGAATTATTGAGTGTGATGAATTGCTGAACATTTATGTAGTTATACTATTCTGAACCTAAGGATTTTTGTATCAATCTCAAGTCAGCAGACTATATCACAGGCAATAAGGCATCATATTCCAGGATTCGTGTGTTGGGCCACTGCAGTGAAGTATTTCACTTGTTATCTTGTCAATTTTCTTATGTTTTCCATCCATTCTTAAATGTGTTCTAAATCTAAATGATCAATTAGGAATTGTATTTATGAATATGTTAAAAGCACTCTGTTTTGACTGATTATTATTTATATGATTTCTATTGATATCCATATTAGGGAACCCTTAATTGCTCCCTGATTTCGATTAACCTCTACCCTTTCAATCCTAATCCAGATTTAAGAACCCTTAATTGCTAATTTATACCGCTAAAAAACATTTCACCATCAACCTTGAAGATATAAATTGACTCTGCTATCTTTCCCTGTAAACATTTTCCTTTAGACCTTGATCCTAATATGAATTCTTGACACATTGACTCCATTTTCCCAATGGGATACATATCTATAGCTATCCATCTAAGTGATTTCTCCACCAAACCAAATCCAAAACCCAAAACCAATGTGGCCTATATAACTAGCCTAAAATCAAATAAAATCAAGAAAGTTAAATCATATAGAGAGAGCCCTCTCTGAGCATTAGGAAGGCTAGATCATAAGACTTAAAATTAGGTTTGTGGTTACCTCTGATATTATTTAAATTAAAATTTAAAATATCACAACTTTGGAGAATTATTAGAGTGATAACAACATGAAAATTATGTGCAACAATATGCATACTTTCAAGATGTACATTCAAGATTGAGTCAAGTAAAACACGTAATGGAATTTTTTTACCATTTGCATCATAATTTGTTATGTCATGTTGGTAAGAAGGATGTTTCTTTTGATGGAGACATGGAAAAACCCAAGAATTTCATTAAACAAATCCAAATGGTACAAAAAACAGTTCCAAATTACGTTGATAAGAGCAAAGGAAAGTTCAAGTATCGTATTGATCACAAGCACCAAGTCGGCGATGGTGTTTCACATCACTTTTGCAAGGAGAGGATTCAAATAGAAGAATAAGGAGAGAATGTTTAGATTCCACATTTTTAAGATTTCACTTCAGAATTCCATAATGAGCTAATGAGCTTCCACAGAACATCATTCATGACAGAAGAACAAAGTCTTCAAGACAAGGGAATGTTCATTACCTTCGAGTGAAGCTCAATGAAACAAATTTGTCAAAGTAAAAATGGACTGAGATTGAAAACTGAGGGAACTATACCCTCATCTACTGAAGAAATGAAAGTGATATTTTGGGATCCAAAAGCTTCTCAATGGGGAGGAGTGATCAGGTGCTCAGAATTATGCTCAAAAATGAAATTTTGCAGAATGGTGTGGAACTTAATCAACTATGTAGATCTCATCGTTTTGAATCTAACACAAATTATTTCACGGAAAACTAACACCATGTTCTCCCCGAAACGTGTTCTCTCACCTTAGTCAAACATGCAAATTAAAAAAAATTGCAGGACAATCCAGTCAACAGTCCATACCGCTGACTGGGAAAGCCCATGTGGCAGTTTGCGTGGCCAAAGTGATTTGTCCTTCGGTCATCCAGATTTATGAAGGAATACAACATAATACCAATATAACCATAAATACAAAGATGTAGTGTAATTAACACTTCATTTCATTAATATAAAATAACTGAAATATGATTACAGACATCATGGAAATAAAATAGCTAGGGCGCTGGTATCTTATCTATGAGAGGATATGTGGTGGATACAAGCCTCTGAACTATGTTAAAATGAGGCTCAAAGGCCTATTTATTATTGAGAAACAATGGAAAACCCTAAATATCCAAAACCTGTCACTAGGAGAGGAAACACCAAAACTATGGGCCCCATTTGGGTAAATTGGTACATCAAATTCCCGAGAACGTAACTTTGGCATATCATTTCTATTTGACGTGCACAATACCTCGTTAGAAATATATATCTGAGGAATACAAGTTTTGAGTGAGAAACATTGAAGGATATTCCATTTTTCTCCCAGTTTTCCCAAAAACATAGTTTAGGGCCTCAAAACAACTATGGAAGTTTGAGACCCAAAAAAATGCTAAAAATAGTAAACTGTGTTGCAGTTAAGGAAATTTAAAAACTGATAAAAATAGTTGTGCTGCAATTAAAGAAATAATGGTGGGGCCCTAAGTGGAATAGGGGAGTGGCCACCACTATCCACCTAGGTCATTTGGTGAATGAGGTGATGACACTTGGGATCCTTGTATTGGTGGTTGGAGGCACTGACATGGTGTATTTGCATTGGTTGGGATAGTGGCCAACCACAAGATACCACATCGCCCAACCAGTGCTTGCCATGTGGTAGCCTGAGGGCCACCAAAATTTATGTGGGAGGTTGAGTAGAGGCATCGAGGGTTGAACCCGCGACCTCTGCCAAACCATGAACAGGCTTCACCATTGCACCATGTGTTAGTATGAATCCTTTGTCGAAGTGTACGAAAAGGGACCACTTTAGCTACGCATAACTAATAGCCCTAACAACAAAAGTGGCTGCAAATATCTTCAGATCTGCAGTTAGTTGATCAAGAAAAGAGCTGCAAAAAACCAGATCTATACATAGAAAGACATTAAGCAGTAAAAATAAAGGGTTTGCTCCATATACCAATAGACAAGACAAGAACAATTTTTGAAAGAATTTTTGTATTAAGGGCACCTGGGAGGAAAACAAGAAGGTGTATCCAATTCTCCTCAGTGGGATGGGTTCTTGGAAGTCCTCAGCACTTCAGATCTAAGATCTCTCTCTCTTGTTGGTGTAGAAAACCCAATGCAAAAATGAGAGCAAAGAGACTCCACCACGGCAAATAATGGGAAAAATGTGACCAAGTAGATCAGGAGTGATCTAATAGGCAAATAGGAAACAAAAAGGTGAAGAATGGTAGGAAAAACCCTCCTATTTATAACAAAATATTGGGACATTCTAGATCTTGGTGCATGATTAAAATAATGTTAACCAAATCTGAATCCACCTTTTATGATCTTATTATATTTGTTGGAGGAAAAAGTATTGTTGGGTCAAATCCTTTATTTGTCAAAAATAAATAAATAAATGATTTATTTATCTCTTTAAGAAGTAGTTGAAAGATAATTAAATAAATAATGATTTATTTAATTGTGTAGTCATATTTAACAAAGAATATTATAAATAATATTAAATAATTATTCCCTAGAAAATAATAAGATAAATAAAGGTTTATCTAATTAATTTCTTTGTTTTTTGGGTTAAACATGGTAAGGAATAATAATTAAATTATGGTTTAATTAATTATTCCATGAGAAGAAATCAAACAAATATAGGTTTGTTTAATATTTCCTTTTGGGGTTTCCTGTTTAGACCATAAATAACCTAATAAATGTGGTTTATTAAGTTATTTAACATAGTGAAGGCAGTTTTACTTAGGGTAAAATTTGTCTTACATGGTGTACTTGGGTCCATCTAATGATAATAGGTTAGATGACCAAAAAATGGTGTAACAGAATGCCCCCTAGCGTGTGAGTGTTAGGAGCAAATCGTATGACCGAAGTACGTTGTAAGAACTCAATCACCAGACAATCAAGAGGGAAGTCAGAGAGAGAAATGTAAGGTAGACGAGTGTGCTGAAAAACTAGACCCTGAGGAGACGAGACTCGCAGGTGCAAAAAATCTCTTTTTATGAAAGGGTACCTGTGCTAAAGGCAGCGGGGGAGGCATACCTATGCCCACCGAGACAAAGTACAAAATAATAGTGTGTCCAGTAAAGAAGGGACCGAACCATAAAGTACAACCGGCATAAACATGAGCCAGATAATAATACATTGAAGAATCCCACATACATGTTGTGCGTGGGAGAACAGCCAGGACTTATACAATAATATCTGAGTACATGAGATACAAATACAACCCAAATGCCCCCTATAAGCGGGGAAGGGCTCACAAAATCTGAGAGATACATGCAAATCAAAGAGGTGCTGCAAGCGGCTAAGGCCGACGTCATCAAATATATGGAGCTGCATCGAAGGCTGCAATGAAGAGGTCATCCAGGTATGTGGGGGGCTACCGGCAGGGCCACCCCCTTATGAGGGCTGAGACATCTCACACACACCCAAGAATCACCAAAAGCGGCTTCTACATCTCTAAACCATCAAGAATACGGATCTCGATCATGCTGAAAGGAGCTGGAGTGGAGAAACAATCAAGTCAAAGGGTAATGAGATATCCCTTTGCCTGATCCAAGGCACCGAACAAGAGTAGAAGCTGGAACCAAGGTACACCGCCCTCTAGACCTGTCTTCTGGAATGAAGGAGCTGATGTCGACAGAAGGAGTTCCGCCATAGGTGAGGCAATGAGAGATCCTCAACTAAGGCACGAGAGAAAATAGTAGAGCAACGGATAGACTGACATTAATGATGCTGGTGAAATGGAAGGGACTGAGTAGCGAATGGATGACTTCCCTTGTTAGAGAATAAAGGGCATGAATGGCATGGCAGTGACTGACGCAATATCATAAGGGATAGGGGACAGTGGGACTGAAGGCCATAATGTGCGACACAAGAGACAGACCAAGCAATGAAGGATGGAGGGCTATAGCAGGGTACAAAGGGACTCGGGATAGACTCCAAGAATGCGATGATGACTCAACTTGGATGCTCTAAACAAGGGCGAATCGATGGTACTGCCACACAGTAAAGGCCCAATGGGGGACCAGGAAAAATTGAGTACAAGGTGGGAACTCATGACGAAAATCGACACGAACATGGAAAAGTATGGAGGCGAAGTGGTGCCCCAAGTACAAGTGTTGTAAGTGAGGAAATTCGATTTAAAGGGGAGGTGAAGTGACCCTTCCTGGAAAAAATGGGTCCGGGTGAAGTAGCAAATCACAAAAACGAAAAAATATGCTGGCTATCTAAAAGAAAATAAAACATGCATTTCAGAAGGGAAATGCTAAGGGTAATATTTCTTAATATAGAGTGCATTGCGAGGATTAGAAAGGGGATTGCCTTCAAAATCCTCTAAGAGGTATGCCCCCTTACCGAGATCCTTACTGATGATGTAAGGGCCTAGCCATAATGAGTCGAACTTCCCATGACCAAGGACATCATGGGCCTGGTCATACACTAGAACAAGGTCACCTTCGTGAAAAGTGCGAGGCTAGACTTTTCTGTCATACTGAGCTTTGGTGCATTTCTTGGCCGCTTCCATGGTTTGCAAGGCAACACGGCGGTCTTCAGAGACGTGCTCAAGCATGATAAGTCGTTGTTATAGAGTTTGGGTGTCAGGGAGAAGTTCAACGGCCAGATGCAGGGAAGGAATTTCACACTCGATCGGTAAGACTGCCTCCTCTCCAAAAACAAGGTGGAAAGGAGTAAACCCGGTGGCGGTTTTAACAGAAGTTCGATAGGCCCACAAAGCAGGGAAGAGCATAAGATGCCAGTTGGTTCTGTGCTTATTCACCGTTTGTTGAAGCATAGTCTTGAGGATTTTGTTGACTGCTTCAACTTGGCCATTACCTTGGGGGTAATAGGAGGAGGAATATTGGTGCTCAAAACCCAACAGTGAGGATAGCTCACACCATATCTCATCTTCAAATTTTTTGCCATGGTCAGAGACTAGTTTTTTCGGAACCCTGAATCGAGCGATAACGTGATTAAAGAAAAAGAGGGCTGCGGTAGCTGCCGTGTTGTTAAATGTTGGCATGGCCTCGGCCCATTTTTTGAAATAGTCGACCGCCACGATGATATATTTATGGTTACCAGCAGATAGCGGGCGACACTCAATAAAGTCGATGGCCCATTTACAAAAGGGACCAGTTGAGACGACCGGATGGAGGGGAGCTGGGGGAGCTCGCGCCTTAGGGGAAAAATGTTGGCAATTGGGACAGTGTTTGACTTCCTCAATGCAATCACTGAAGAGGGAAGGCCAAAAATACCCAGTGCGCATGACTTTATGGGAAGTAGCAAGACCGGAGAGGTGGCCACCGCAAGCGCCACTATGGCAGGCATTAAGGACCTGTTCAGCTTCAGCGTGTGTGAGACAACGACGAAGGACAGTATCGATCCCGCGACGATAAAGGTCATCACCGATAAGGAGGTATCGGGGAGCCTGGTGTCGGATACGTCGGCGAGCCTCACGATCAAGGTGGAGGGCGAAATTTTGGGTTCGCAAGTAAGTAAGAATATCGCCATACCACGGGTCGTCGGAAGTAATGGAAAATAAGTGTTCATCAGGAAAATCATCATTAACTGGGGGGTCTTGCGATCTGGTAGGTAATTCAGAAATGAGCTCAGCGAGGGCTAAGCCTTTCTTACTCTTTGGTGTGACTAATTCGAGGTCGAATTCCTGAAGAATAACGACCCAACGGGCGTACTTCCTAGTGAGGATACGACGACTCAATAGGAAGGCCATGGGGTTGGAATTAGTCACAACCTTGGTGGAACGCATGAGGATATAATGATGAAGTTTTTGGACTTAGAACATGACAACCAGTGCTAATTTTTCTTCATACGAGTAGGAAACAGGAGGCCCTACAAGGTTCTTACTGATGTAGTAAATCACATGCTCGATACCATTGTCATCTTCCTAGATAAGGACTCCAGCGACCGAATAGGTGGAAGCGGAGATGTACAGGATGAAGTCCTGATCAAATTCGAGAGGGCGGATCAAGGGAGCAGATGTGAGAGCTTGCTTGAGGGCATCAAAAGACTCATGAGCATAGGTATCCCAAACAAATGGGATATTAGATCAGAGGATTCTAAGGAACCCATGTGCGGTGGTGGCATAGTCAGGGACGAACCGACGAAGAAAATTAGCTTTGACTTGGAGACTTTGGAGCTGGCGTAGGGTACGCAGAATGGGAAGTTCAAGAATGGCTTGAACTTTCAAAGGGTCAAGAGTGATACCATCCTTAGACACTATGAAGCCTAAGAGACGACCGGCGGGAATGCAAAAGATGCATTTCAATGGGTTAAGGCGGATATTAAACTTGCGACATCGGAGAAAAATAGTACGCAGATCATGTAGGTGCTGTGCCCGATGCTTAGAATGCACAGTGAGGTCGGCTAAATAAGCAAGGATAATATGAGCTAAGTCATGGAAACAATAAGACATGGCCCGTTGAAAAGTGGCGCCGGCGTTTTTAAGGCCAAAAGGCATGAACTGGTAAGCAAAATTTCCCCACGGACTAATGAACGCGGTTTTTAGTTGATCAGCAGGACGGATGACAATTTGGTTGTATCCAGAGAAACCATCCATAAAGGATAGAATCTCATGCCCTGCACACTTGTCAATGATTTGGTCAATGAACGGTGTGGGGAAGTTGTCTTTGGGACAAGCTTTGTTCAAGTCGCGAAGTATGAATCCTTTGTCGAAGTGTACGAAAAAAGACCACTTTAGCTATGCATAAATAATAGCCCTAACATCAAAAGTGGCTGCCAATATCTTCAGATCTGCAGTTAGTTGATCAAGAAAAGAGCTGCAAAAAACCAGATCTATGCATAGAAAGACATTAAGCAGTAAAAATAAGGGTTTGCTCCATATACCAATAGAGAAGACAAGAACAATTTTTGAAAGAATTTTTGTATTAAGGGCACCTGGGAGGAAAACAAGAAGGCGTATCCAATTCTCCTCAGTGGGATGGGTTCTTGGAAGTCCTCAGCACTTCAGATCTAGAATCTCTCTCTCTTGTTGGTGTAGAAAACCCAATACAAAGAATAGAGCTCAAAGGGAGCTCACACAGCAAATAATGGAAAAATGTGACCAAGTGTATAGATCCAGAGTGATCTAATAGGCAACAAAAGGTGAAGAATGGTAGGAAAAACCCTCCTATTTATAGCAAAATATTGGGTCATTCTAGATCTCGGTGCATGATTAAAATAATGTTAACCAAATCTAGATCCACCTTTTATGGAATATTTTATTATATTTGTTGGAGGGAAAAAATGTTTGACTTGGGTCAAATCCCTTTATTTGTCAAAAATAAATAAATAAATGATTTATTTATCTTTTTAAGGAAGTGGTTGAAATATAATTAAATAAATAATGATTTATTTAATTATTTGTGGGTGATTTGGTCATATTTAACAAGGAATATTATCTAAATAAGATTAAATAATTATTCCTAGAAAATAATAAGATAAATAAAGGTTTATCTAATTAATTTCTTTGTTTTTGGGTTAAACATGACTGGGAATAATAATTAAATTATGGTTTAATTAATTATTTCATGAGGAAAATCAAACAAATATAGGTTTGTTTAATATTTCCTTTTGGGGTTTCCTGTTTAGACCATAAATAACCTAATAAATGTGGTTTATTAAGTTATTTAACATAGTGAAGGAAATTTTACTTAGGGTAAAATTGGTCTTACATGGTGTACTTAGGTCCATATAATGATAATAGGTTAGATGACCAAAAAATGGTGTAACACCATGCATGTAGTTCTTATTATATATTGGTTTTCGTATAGTTTTAATGTCAGATAAAATGTGTGTTGCAAGTTGGGGTGGTATATCCCCAAACTTGGTCAACATCAGAGGCGGGACCATGGGTGGGAGGCTAGCCCTACACCCCTATCATTAACTATAACCGCTATCCATCAGTGCCATGTGTCCACCGTCGAAGATTGCTACGAATTTAACCACCCTCTAGCACTAACTATTAACATTTAACTTCTGTGAATTGCGCCATATCTCGAACATAAAATTTACTGCCGGTGGTTAGCCCAACTGCGTGGCATTTTAATATACATTTTTTTATTAACCCTACTAAATATGGTTTGAAATCTTATTTATATGGATTGTTGGGAAAATTAATGCCCTAACAATTTCGCCTAGTTTTTGGTAGAATTGGCGCTCTGTTAGCACTTTTGGTGGAAACATTATGGGTTCGGTACCAGATTTTGAGGATTTTGTAGAACGAATAAAGGAGGAAGTAAGGTAGATCATAACTTGATGATTCAAATTCGATGCAATAAGAGGCTACACAAGAATTTTTTGGCATTATGGAGCTGATCGAATAGGTTTCAGAGTTGTTTGAGCATTGAAAACACTTTTAATCACACTTTTTAGCATAATAGAAGAGGGCTTGTCTATAATCATGACTAGTCTATAATGTCAATATGTTTCCTTTGATATATGGCATGCCCCATAATTCTTCACAGTTTGAGAGATATTCATGTTTGAAGTTAGTAACCCTAGCTAGTGGGAAAAAATCCCATGGGGTTGTGGCATGAAACTATTCATTGGTTGTCGTCATTGAAAATTCAATAATTAATAATTTTTTAAACTCCTAAAATCCCTCCAATTTCCACCTCCACTATTCACTTGTTGAAGACCCTCTCAACCTAAGAATTTATGTAAATTTTGACCCTCATTGTGACCCTCATTACCTCATCATGCAAGGATTTCACTACTTAAAACATGTCATCATCGCATTATCTCTATAACCTTTTTTTTTTCCTGCGAAGCATCAGATGATAAAAAAAAAACCCATTTGATTTCAAATCCTGATGAAGTGCGTGACCGAATATTAGATA
Source organism: Pinus albicaulis (assembly GCA_034641835.2). NCBI lineage: Eukaryota > Viridiplantae > Streptophyta > Pinopsida > Pinales > Pinaceae > Pinus > Pinus albicaulis. The sequence goes on along the minus strand of CM076574.1, from coordinate 738,993,002 downwards.
TTGGTTCTCTATATTTTCAGAGATATGATATGAGGAAGTTAGGGTTTTTGCAAGCTCCCAAATTTCATTTCAAACAAGTGTGTTTGGGAAAGTCATAATAAATTTCTCTCTAAGAATTGGATTCAAATTTCATAAAAAGTGAAATAAATAGGATAGACTTGATTTTTTTGGATATCATTTTCAAGACCGAAGGTTGAAACAATGACATGTAGAACTTTGTTCAAGTTCGCTCTAGTGAACTAGTCTATAATCATGTCATCGTAGGAGATTGGGAATAAATATTTCTTGAAGAATAAAATATTGATTAGAGATGTGGGGTTGGAAAGAGGATCCAAAGGGCTACCACAGGATTTAATATCAATCTTCTAGAAGGAATGAAAAAATATGCATTCAAGGATCACTACAATAAGGACAACACATCAACAATCAAGGGTAAGTCAGCTACAACAAGGTATGTATGATTAGTTTTTTTAAGTTTAATTTAAATATCATCTTTGACATGTGTTTTTTCAGGAAAATGTAGGTATTTTGTATGTATGCTTCATTGCGTTTTGTTCATAAATGTTTAACATATTACATTTGAATTTTGAATATTTCTCTGACATATGCTTTAGAGGACAGTGTAAGTATTTTGTTTTTATATTGGTTTGGGTCTTGTTCATTAATGCATGTGTAGGAAGAAGGACACAACAAGACAAATCAAACACCCACTAGAAGGAAAATGAATTTCCAAAGTACCATTACTTGAAGCAATCACAACAATACCTGAACAATTTCTAGTGTTCAAAGAATCCGTGTCAAGTCGAGTATCAGGTGGTGTAAAAAGTTAGTCTTGTAAAAATAATCATTTTCAAATTGTAAAAGAGTCATTATTTAAAAAGAGTCAATATGCCTAGAGTTGGAGAGAAATTGTTGGGAGGTATAAGTGTCATTGTTGGATAATTTTGTGGTTGGGTTGCAAATCATAGTGTGATTGAGTGATTGTTATAGTTCAAGAAAACCATTGTGAATCATATTGTATTATGTAGAATTTTCCCTGGTAAGGGAGTCCACACTCTTGTCTTATTTCTGATCATTATAGGGTGGTCAGGAGGTGCTAGGTTGGTCCATGAAATCACCTACAGGTTGGAGTATGTGAACACTTCAGGGAGGTAGGTCAATTTAGTAGGTCAGGGCATCTATTTAGTTGACTATTGAAGAATCTAGGGCATTTGGGTGTCCTTCCAGTGGGAGGTGGAGAAGAGTTCTTTTATAGAATTCAAGGATTTTTTACCTTTGATTTTAGTTGGGGTTGAAGATCAAATAATTTATTACAAAATCCTTCATGGTTTTTCACCTGGAGGGGGTTTTCCACCTAAAATTAATATGCCTATTGTGTTCTATTGATTAATATTGTTACTAGATAAACATCAAGAATAATTGAATATTAAATAATGATCTAAAAATATTTAAAAGCGCTAATTGATAAGAAATACTAATTCACCCCCAGCCCCTTCTTAGTATTTCCAACAGGGCCAACCGATTGGAAGCTGGACCAAGATCATGTAGTCTAGGTGAGGTGAAATACCTCATCATTTTCTATTGTGTTATTGTTTATGGTTATGTTCATGTTTTCTAGATGTTTTTGTTTAGTGTTTTGTTTATGTTAATTTTCTCATGAAATTAACATAAAAAACACATCAAAACTCAAGTTAAACTTGCAATTAACCTCATAATCCTAAAAAACTTTGTTTATACTCTGAATTGGATCTTAGCATAGAAAAAATAATATTCCCATTCAGATCATTTATCTCAGTTAAATTTTTATGGTGAGGACATAGAATCTATAAATTATACTAACATATGTATATCAATGGATTAAATCCGATCAAGAAATGTACTAAAGGTAGATATTGAATCCTTCTACAAATCAATTGCGGAAAATAAAAAATATGACCAATCACAAAAAGAAAAGAAAGAATCAAATAAAACCATAACACAGATATTTTCCCAGGGAAATATTACTGCTCAAAACCCCTATATCTTCTATTGTATATTCACCATGGAATCATGAAACAATTACAATGCACTCTTCTCACAAGAGTCTCATGCACTCTCACAATTGTCTCACGCTAACCCGGTCAAAATCAACCAACACTTAGCTAATTCTCAACCTCTAATCAGCTTGCCTTGTGTGTGCAATTTATGTGGAATGAAATCCCTATTCTTTAGGAATTCCAACCTTCCAAAACTGCGCAAGGATCATGAGAAATCCAATAGATGTTTGGTTGCATGCGAGAAACCTACTAATCACACAACTGATAGTTAACATCCCTTTAACCTTTGTCTCAATTAGGTCTCCACTGGAACTGACATGCATACAACTATTAATAGTAAATCATCAGTTGCATGGAAGATCACTGATTGTGAATTAAATCTGATTTAATTCACTTGATCTCTCACTTGTGCAAAAAACAGTTACAACTATTTCAACTGACTTTAACTCACCTAACTGAGTTAACTGATTACTCATGCATTAAAATAATGCACTAACTGCAACTTGAAATCCATAACTAATATAATCACTCTTCATGCCTCACCAACCACCCTCAAGTCGAAATTCATGAGCTAACTGAGTTTATCGGACTCAGTTAACTACTACAAATGATTATCAAATAATATTACATTTTATTGTCCAATTTAATTAAGGGATAATTAAATTAGAAATTGCACCAATTTATTAAATTAAATTGGCTATCACACTAATGTATCGCTAGCACCTTTCATCCCACACATGTGTGTGTGCTTCAATTTATTCTTGCCCTTTCAACACTCCCTCTCAACAAGAAAGGGATTATATTCCACCCCAATACTACCTCTATGGTATTTGAATTTGCTCCTGGTGAGTGCCTTTGTCTAAATATATGCATCTTGATCTTCTGTGGGAATGTAATGAACATAATGTGCCTTTGAACACAATCTCTGAGATGGTGGTACCAGATTTCTATGTTCTTGGAGCTATCATCGAATACCAGATTAACTGAGAGTTTAATGCAACTATGGATATCATAATGTATCACCATCAGATCCATTTGAGAACTAAACAAACAATTAAAGATCTTTCTCATCCATATGGCCTCACATGCATCCTGAACTGCTACCATGTACTCTACCTCAGATAACTAAGTTCCACAGATCATTGCTTCCTATTATACCATGAAACTGTTGTCGATCCTATGCTGAAGATCCATCCTAATGTGCTCTCTCTGTTTGATGGACTGCCTGCCCAATCTGCATCCATGAAGCCTTGAAGCTTCAGTCGCTCTCTCTGTCTGATAGATTGCCTACCCAATCTGCATCCGTGAAGCCTTGAAGCTTCAGTCGCTCTCTTTTTCTGTACCATAATCCATACTCTGTAGTTCCCCTGAGATATCTCAAGACAAACTTCCTTGACTTCCAAAAAGAGCTTGGTTGGCTTAACCATAACTTTACTCAGCTGGTTAACTGCGTAGAAAATGTCTTGTCTAGTTTTCATGAAGTACATCAATGAACCCACTAGTTCCCTGTAGACAGTAGCATCCACTAATTCTCTTGAAGTAGAAACCTTTTTCCTCCAATTTACCGAAAGAGGAATATCCATGGGTTTACAGCTCTCCATGTGAAAATTACCCAGAATCTCTTTGGCATAATTTCCTTGAGAAAAAAATAGCTCACCATCCCACTTCCATATTTCCAAACCAAGGAAATAGTGAAGGTGTCCCATGTCCTTAATTTCAAAATCCCTTGCACGATCCTCCTTGCAAGAAGTTATCAGCTGCTCATCACCTGTCAAAATTAGATCATCAACATAGAGTATGACAATAAAGAGATTACCATCAACCACAATCTGGTACAAGTTTGCATCAAATTCAATTTTGGTGAAGCCCAACCCAGTGAAATGGTTGTCAATCCAAGTATACCAAGCACAAGGTTCATACTTGAGGCCATATATTCCTCTCTTGAGTTGACACACATCTGACTCACTGTCAAATATCTCGAAATATTGTGGCTTCTCTATGTACACTTCTTCCTCAATAAATCCATTGAGAAACACAGTTTTCGCATCCATATGATGAATGTGCCACCCCATCTGTGCTGAGAGTGCAAGGATAGATCTAATCGACGAGTACCTCGTAACAGGTGTGAAAGTCTCCTCATAGTTGATCCCCTCAACTTTTCAGAATCTTTGGGCCACAAATCTATCCTTGTACTTCTCCACACTCCCAACTGCCACCTTCTTCACCTTATAGATCCATTTAGATCCAACCACTGATTTTTCGACCGATCTTGGGACAACTTCCCATGCATTTTTCTTCACGATGGAGTCATACTCCTCTACCATAGCGTCAACCAAAATTGGTTTCTGCACTACTTACTCAAAGGAAAATGGTTCTATCACAATACACTTGCTTATAAGAGCCATATATCTAGTAAACCTATCTAGATATTGTCTCTTTCTACGCAGTGAATTAGGTGCTCCTACATGCTCTGCCACATCAAGTCTCAATCTATCAGCTTTTGTGGTGTGCCTTCTACCAATTCTGGTGGATGGCTCTGCATGAGTGTTTTCTACAACTCCATGATCCTTTTCGTGTGGCTTCTCCACATCTTAAGGTTCATTCTTTGGAACCAAGAGTTCCTCATCTGCATGAAAATTCAACTCCCTCTTAAGGGATGATCGCATGGCTTTCTCCTCATCAAATTTTATATCCTGTCCCACAACAATAATCCTACTGTTTTGAAAATAAACCCGATAGTTTTTGGGAGTATCAATGTACCACACCAATATACCAATCTCAAATGTTAGTTCGAGATTCTTCCTGGCGTCCTTGGTCACATGCACATAAACATATGAGCCAAAAAAATTTAAATATGAAACGTCAGGTTTCTTACCAGAAAAATCATCCTCCAGTGTACACATGCCAAGTATCCTATGAGGACACTAGTTTTGCACAAATATAGTAGTGTTGCATGCCTCCACCCACAGATTCAATGGTAGGCCTTGATCATGCAACATCACTCGTGCTACACCCACAATTGTTCTATTCTTTCTTTTTACAGCCCCATTTTGTTTTGGGTTATGAGGCGAAATCAAATCTCCTTGAATTCCTTCTTTGCTGCAGAAGTTCTTGAATTCATTGGAGATGTAATCACCACCATTGTCTCTCCTAAGAGCCTTTAGATGCTTCCATGTATATTTCTCTACTAGTGCTTTGAACTCAAGAAATTTTGAGAGCGTTTGATCTTTCTTCTACATGAAGTATATCCAACAATTTCTAGAAAAATAATAAACAAATATCACATAGTACTTTGTTGTCGAAGTAGTAGAGAATGGTCCACACACATCTGAGTGAACTCTCTCAAGGATTTCTGAAGCTCAGTTATCCTTCTCGTGAAGAGTGGCCTTTGCATACTGCCCCAAAGTACATCCCTTACATGTGTCTAACTGCTTCAAGAGTACCCTTGAGAAGACCTATAGAAATCTGTTGCATGACCTTCAAGGCTCCATGGTGTAGATGGCGCAATATCTTGTGCCATAAATCACCGTCATCCCCGCTCACCACTTTTTCTTCCTTACCCATCAATGCTACATAGCCATCTACATCAAGTCTATAGATATTCTTCACACGAATCCCAATATTATTGGGTTTTATTGTGGCTTTGTGTCGAAGGAAAGCTTCCCCTTCACTGAAAACCACATCATAACCTCTATCATGCAACATTGCGACTGCAACTAAATTTTTCTTCAATCCCAGTACATGAATTACATCTTTTAAAAAGAAGGGTTTACTTGATTGTATCTAAAAGGTAACTGTACCAATTATAGTAGCAGTACGGCTCATCATCATCCATTTCGATATGCATCAGGAGATCCTTCCCCTCCAAGATACTAAATTTTTTTTGTCTCCCATCATGTGGAAAGATGCACCACTATCCAAGTACCACACCGATCCCATTACCCTTCACACCATGCATGCAAAGAGCGAGAAGTCAAGCTCAAATTGGGAGGCCAAAGCCTCACCAGCTGTAGATCCTGAAGCCTTATTGTTATTATTTTTTTGTGGACAATTAGTGGCATAATTTCCATGCTCTTGATAGTGAAAACACTTCACTCTGGACATGTCGCACTTCTTTCCATATTTTCCCGACTCATATTTGGAATCGGATTTATTTCCTTTCCCCTTCTTCGATTTAGAATCCAAGTCACAATTTTCTTCATCATCATTCTTAGATGAAGATCCATCCCTGGTATTCCGCCTGAATTCTTCTTGCACCAAATCTAACCAAATTTGTTCCCAATCTGGCAGCTTCTCCCTCCTATTGACATAGTCCTGCTAACTATGGAATATATTGGGAAGTCCTAGAAGAACTAGGATCACCAAGTCATCATCCATGACAGTAATTCCAAGGCTCCCAAGCTCATCCCGACACTGGACAAACTTTTGTTAAATATTTTGGAATGGTGTCGCCTTTCTCCATTTTGATTTTCCTGAGCTTGTCCTTTAGTGCCAATTTTCTATGATCACTATTTCTGTGAAAAATATCTTTCAAAGCTTTCCGCATTGCATATCATGTCAATTTTCCATGGAGACTCGACACCATTCCAATGGAGAAAGGTGACACCATTCCACATGATTTACTGTAAATGATCTCGTACTTCCTCCAGTAAGATCCTCCTCGCCTTGCATATCATTTCATATCATGTCAATTTATAGTAAATCATTAGTTGCATGGTAGATCACTGATTGTGAATTAAGTTTGATTTCATTCACTTGATCTCTCGCTAGTACAACAAACAGTTACAACTAGTTCAACTAACTTTAAATCACCTAATTGATTTAAATGATTACTCATGCATTAAACTAATGCACTAATTGAAAATAGAACTCCATAAATAATAGAATCATTTTGCATGCCTCACCAACCACCATCAACTCTAAATTCATGACCTAACTAAGTTTGTCACACTCAGTTAACTATTACAAGTGATTATGATATAAGATTACATTTTATTGTCCAATTTAATTAAGGGATAATTAAATTAGACACTACACCAATTTATTAAATTAAATTTTCTATCACACTACTGTATCACTAGGACCTATTGTCCCACACCAATGTGTGTGCTGCAATTTCTTGTTGGACTTTAAATAGAGCATCCATAACTGAACACATTTATGATTTTCTTTAATTTTGTTAATCTTACAGAATCGATGATGACGAATTTTCTTTTGTGCATTTCTTCCTCACCCTTGAAGGTCATGTTAATCAATGGTGCCATAACTTCCCACCTACTTCCATTAATACCCTTCATCATTTCGTCTAGGAGCTTCATCAAACCATTGATAGGTATAATTATTGATATGTTTGGAAAATAATTAATTTCTTAAGAATGAAGCCTTATGAATCAGTTGCAGAATTTTCTAATTGATTCCTTTAACTTTTCTATGAAATTTCTGAAGAAGATATGAAATTGGATTTCTTGAAACAAGAGTTTGACTGCTTGGTTCTTATCTCTTTACACGGTCAATCTAAATCCCCTAGTTTTCCTACTCTTCCAACTCTTATGAATCATGATACACCTCTAATTCCATAGGATGAATTTACTAATTTTTTTCTTTGTCCTCATCCTTTTATAGTTTCGATGAGGGTGCCTCCATTCGATGGTAATATAGTTGAAAGATATGCAAATAAAATTCCTAACTCATATTCTCATTCTTCTTCTGATTTTCATGATTCATATTCAATGGAGGAAATTCAAGAATGGCCCATGAAGCCTATGGTGAATACTAACTCCTCCATTCTACAAGGTGATTTTACCATTCATAATTTTAGTCTCGAATATTATTTAGATTTATGTTATCCCCTATCACCTACATGCCAATAATCTTTGACCATGATCTGTGTGAGCAATCTCTTCCACCAACTAGTTTTCTGCACTCTCTTTATTGTTTCTTTGTTGGTTCAAATTGTGATCATATACAAGGAAGTCACATTACACAGGTAGGGGTGTAGGAAGGAAATTTTTCTTTCAATATGTCTTCTATTTTATAAAATCCTCCACGTGAAGATGATGTGCTTCCATTCTTGGATGATTTTCAATCTCCTAATCTTGATAGTGAATAAAATGTAAGAAATTATTTTGATCATTCCATAGCCTTTGGAAAAAATCATTCCAATCATGGTGACTCTATTGATATATGCAATCATGAATTCCCAGGTGTATCAACCGATATTTTGGTTTTACATGAAGATTTTACTTTAGATCCAGAATCTGATTCGGTCAAATAATATGTGATTATCAGAACTTCCTCTTCATCTCACCTTCTCTTGTGCTCTACCGTTTGTGGTATATCTACTTTTGATGAATATACTCCATGCTCTTCAAGTCCTTCATTTGATGAGTTAACCTCTCAATTTGCACACTGTTGTGAGATTATCCATGATGAAAATGAGAACAATCAAATCATTGAGTACCCTTCCCATCCCTCTTCATCTCTTATATTTCATGAAGAAAACTCTTCAAATCATCTTCCTCACACAATTTCATTTATTCATTCATCTTCGAATTTGTGATTAGCATAATCTTTTTACTTTGGAAATATGGTTTTTTGAAGTTAAATATTTTGGTAAAATTATTGACAGAGATGGGTGCCATTTGGTGACAAGTGGCCTTATTGAAACTAATGGTAGAAATTATCCTAAAATCATGCATGATTTGGTTCAAGCTTCAAAATACAATTTTACAATACTAGAAAGCTCTGTGACCTGCCAAGGAGTTGAGGCACTTATACTTCCATTGATGGTTATGTCAGGATCTCGTGACTCTGGTAAGCCCCTCGAACTAAGTCAGATCTGGTTTCTCTCATGAAATCCTTCTCTTTACATGGTTTCACTCTATGTAAATCTATTTATCAAAGATGTTTGGTATTTCAGATGTAATATTTCAAAATTTTGCGATTTTACTTCTAACCAAATTCAATAATTTTTTTGAGTGCATTCATCTTCATGAAAATCTCTCGCATCAAACTCCAGTTTGGAATGTGTATCTCTCATAGATTCATGGAATTGTGAATTTGATCATTCCATAGACCATATTTGGCTGAAGGAATCATATATATCATATTTTTTTCATGATGAGAATATCCTAGATTTCCTTGTGAATATCATATCACGAATCTTGTTCTTCATAACACCAAAAATCCTCTTGAGTGTGAATGAATGCACAAGTTATCGCATGAATAAAATTCTTCCCCGTTCACCATGTCCTGATTGGTCTCATGTATTTTCTATGTTGGAATAAATTTTAAGTTCTTTTGATGATTATGATGCTTTTAAAATTTCCCACCAGTTACAGGTAAATGTTTTGTCACATTTCACTAGCAAGGAAGTTGTTTTAGTTGTTTAGAGCATTCACAAAAATCTTCAAATTGATTTATCTTCATTTATTACAAACTAGGAATCTGATGAGTATTATGTATTTGATGGTTTTCATTCATTTTATAATTTTATCACTAGTATATCCAATGCTAGTCGTTTTACATCCTTCGATATTCATCGTTCAACAACTCACTATTCAGATTTTTTTTCGAGTAGTTGAGGAACTTAAGCCTTCGTTGATGGTTATGTCAGGTCCTCATAGTGTCGACATGACTGATGAATATGATTAGATCCATTTTCTCTCACAATAATCTCATCATAATCCCGCACCTGTAATTGAAAATTAATTTTTTCAAATATTTCAGGTCTTTCAAGAGGATCATCATGATTTTTGTGATCCAATCATTGAATGGTTTGAATAGTCTTACCTGGAAATCTCTACCGCAAATAACAAGTTGCAATATTTCCTCACGCTTGCTAAGAAGTTTGGTGTAGATGGCGACTCATCTGCGAGAAACTTTTTGAGGTTTGTTTGATTATTATTTCCATTGGATAGGTAAGAATGTGAATTGGATGAAAGCGGTGGTTGTGACACATCTTTCTACCCATAGGAAATACCATCAATATTTTGTACAAGTTATTCAATTTTTCATATTTTCCATTGCACGTTACTTTATATTTGTTTTAATTGATCATATATTTGTGATTGCAGGTCAAGATTGAATATAGTGGCTAAATTGAAAATTCCATTATATGTGACCTCGACCTTCTAGCTAGTTATGTTAGGAGTAGGTATAGTTGCATTGTATTTTACCTACACATCCATCCTACATTTCTTTCCTATAGTTTGTCTTGTGTTTTTTAGTTTTTATTTCACATGATGTTTTTCTTTAGCCATTTTCTATTTTTTGCTTTATTTTTTCTTTCTTACTTCATTGTGTATTTTATTCCTATTTTATCGGTAGGGACTTCATGAATATGCTATGTTGGTCTGATAGGGAATGTGGAAAAATAGAAAAGGACTTTGTGACATTGCAAATTTTTTCTAAGTCTCAGTCCTTCTTCCTTGTCCGGATTACATATTTTGGTCAATGATAATCCCATGGAAAATACGATCCTTGCATTAATTAATAAAACCTTATGTTGATCCATGACCTGTTGATCCATGACCTCCTTCTCTATTCTGGAAACCTCATGCATGCACTCTATTTTATGTTTCGGTGTTTTCAAGTTGATCCAATCAAGTAGAGAAGGATCACAAGTGGAAAATATAAATGAGAAAAAAAATACCAGAGGTATTATATATGCTTCTATGAAGGTACATCTTCTCTTGCTCTCAATAAGTTGGTATCCCTCTTCTTCCCATAAATAAATAAGTTTTGATGCACAATCATATTTAAATAAATAGGAAAAGGTGAAAGAAGAGAAAGTCTTCCTATGTAGAGAGGTGAAGCAAGCAACTCCATCAGGGTAATGTTTAGGCTTGCTAGCAGCAAAGCCCAGAGCAACGCCAAAAATGAAAAACTATACTATGAAAATATAAAGCTCATGAAATTCACTACCCTATCTTGATTCAAAACATTGAGTGATCATTGATCTTATGTTTATGTTCAATCGAGTAAAGGAATGAAGGGGAATATGGTTATGCATGGGGTAAGTGGGGAAGCCATGTTAATATGAATGATGAATCAATACTTCCTAAAGAACTAGACCTTGAATGAAAGAATTGACCAGGGAAGAGAATCTTGAGTTTTACCAGTGTGTCATCAATGTTGTTACTGCAACAAACACCCTCAAAAATATTTCTCATACTAAAATTTTGGAGCCTACTCTAGACCTTACGATCATTCATTCCATAGTCACTTATTGGTCAAATTATTCTTTTTGAGCTCCCACTTGGATTGGAAGTGTTCAAGTCACTTGCACTCACGTGCTTAATCTGCAATAAATTCATGAGTGAATTTTTCTACAAAAGCTTGGACAAAAATATCACGTTCCATCAGGACTATGCCTATGCAATGTCCAATAAATGTCAACAGTTAGTGCACACTGACAACAATAATTTCTCACATTCTAGCTACATTCATACTTCCATTTCGTTGTGTTTTGCACACTGTCACTTTTGCGTGCCTTTGTCTTCGTGAATTTTGTTGGGTGCCAATTTTGCACACTTTTACTACATTTGTTTCCCCTATTTTTCCTTATGACTATAACCAATGGGACTATCATTGTCTATTTTTCCTACCTTTCTATCTTAGCTTTTTCTGTTTCACCTTATTTTTATTACTCTTCCATTTCATCAATTATTATGATATATTGTGATTTTTTTATGACTAATTGAGGATGAATGTTTGGAGAAGATCTATGGTCTTTGTGTTGTATTTCCATATGTCATTTTTAGCACAAATGATCCTGAGCATGAGGCATACAGGAGTAGTTAAGGGCTTCCTATTAATGTGAGCTTTTTACACCATGATGTTGTTACACTTTGTTGTTATAGACCCACTGGCGAACTGTTGTTACAACTATACTTCAACTCCTATTTCTAACCTATCCTCTAGTTGTTACGCTACAATTGTGGTTTATCGTGATAGTTGTAGATTTTATTAAGTATTATATTTTTGGATAACAGCCTCTAGGAAGTTTTGATTGTAATCTATAATTTTCCAATTAGACTTTTATTAAGAAGTGGTTATAACCATATGTATTCTATTTCGATCAACATGAGAATCATAGATTCTCATGACTGATCTATCTCTTGTTTTTCTGAGATGTAAGCACTATATAGTTCTCATCCCTTGAGGTTGAAAGGTTAGTGGAGAACAACATTACTTTGGCTCTAAAATTTTTCTCATATTTATATAGATTATCCTGTTATTGCTATTACATGTGTTATTCAATTTAGTATGCGTTAAGTTCTTTCTCTACCTGTGCCCTGCTAGGGAGGAAGGGCCCTCCTTTATAGCAAGGATTGCAGTGATTAAGATAGTTGTGTATATGTGTTTTTATTTTTTTTATGTATCAGTAGGACTATTTTTGCTGATGTTTCAGCTGTGAATATATTCGCTTCAATTTCAATATTTTATATGATGTTACACATATGAGATTAGAGATACCAACTAGATAATTATTATGTGGTGTGCTAGAACATATTATTTGAAGTGTGGTTAGAGTCCTGTAAATCATTTTATTTCTGCATGAGTGATTTAATTCCAACATTTACTTCAGCAACAATTTCCTTTACTGGGTTTGCTTCTGATTGGGTGTATCGGCATAGGAAATGCGGCTGTCATCGAAACAAAAGACGTTCCTGGATTGATAATTTATGTGTATTGTTTTAGTAATTTAATAGTAATTAATACAACCCAACATTTTGGCACCATTGACGGGGATGGTAGTGATGATCCAATCAGTTAGAGTTGTTTTTTAGAATATAGTGTACCCAGTCTAAAATTTTTGGGTAGTAACACGAGAGGTAAGAACCTGCACAGCGCACTAACAAACTTGAGTAGGCTCACCAATGCTACAATGGGGCACTTAGAGGTGAAATTTTTGTGTGCTTTTGTAGAGTGTATCTAGGTACACAATATTTGGGAATTAAGACGAGAGGTAAGAACCTACGCAACGCTCTAACGAACTTGAGTAGGCTCACCAATGTCTTACTGGGACACTTAGGAGTGTGAATTTTTGTGCATTTTTTTCTTTAGTGCGTCTCCTATAAGCGACACAATTTCCGGGCAGTAATACAAGAGATAACAACCTTCGCATCACTCTAACGAACTTGAGCGAGCTCACAAATGTCTTGTTGGGACACTTATAAGTTTTAATTTTTGTGTGCTCATTTAGGGTGTCTTCAACTATATAGTCACTGGGCAGTAAGACAAGAGGTAAGAACCTATGCATCACTCTAACAAAATTGAGCGGGCTCAATGCTATAGAAATTGAAGCACTTATAGGATTAATTGATACACATAGGGCCCATGTGTTCCAGTAGGATGATATCAAGATCTACAAACACTCCGCCACTCTAATGACTACAAGAAAGATGGGTCATAAGAAGGAAAAGAAGAGTGTATATTTGGGAAGAAAGACATTCTTTAGAGATTTGATCTCAAGCATAGAAAAGGAACAGTCCACGTCATACAGAGATAATAGGAAGACATGACCACAGAAAGCAGCTACCATATCAAAGCCTGGGCCATCGGTGTCTTCCATATCTAGACCTCACCACCCTTCGAACAACATATCCACTCCTAATATGAAGACTCTGGATTCAAAACAGGAGTGGAAAATTGTTGATCAAGATCTAAGAATTGAAGAACATAGATAGGCCAGTGGGGAGGATCAAGGACCTGAGGAACAAAATTTAGTTGATCATCATTCAGACGTTGGTAGTGCTGTTAAATAAATAGTCCTACAACAACCTAATCCTTTTATTTATCAATCTCTAGCACACTCTGATTTTAGTTCATCCCATCAGGAAAAATCAGCCATGGGGGAAGAGAATATCAAGATAGATAGCTCTGTTACTTTGGAATTCCCAATAGTAGTAACATGGGATGAGGCTCTTATGAATAATATTCATTTATCATCCCTACCATCCTTTGAAGGGATGGAATTTGAAGACCCTGGTACCTTTCTATTCAAATCAGATGTGTTGTGTAGAGGTTATGACTACACTTCAGACACCCATAAGCTGAAATTATTCCCTGCTACTCTGAAAGGAGCAGCATTAAGATGGTTCACGAGAGTGGGTGTTTGCACGATTCGAACCTGGAATGACATGATGGAGGCCTTCCTATTTAAGTATCAGGATTACTATCGAACCACGGATTTGAAGGACGAGATATTCAAAATTACATATAAGGAGGAGGAAAGCTTGAAAGACTATATGGAGTGATTTCATTACAATTTGTAAAGGTCTAAGCTCAATAACTTAGACCTGGAAATTATAAATACAATATTATTCATAGGTATAAGAGATGATTGTCTGGAGCATCAAAACATATTGGGAAAAGGGGACATATCGCAAGAACCGCTTGAAGAAATAATGAAGCTTTTCCTGAGTAGCTCAAGAGGATTAGTCAAAGGGAAAAGTTTAGTTTAAGACCCTTTAGTCCAAATACAGAAATCCACAAGTGGTGGAGTAACCAGAGCAGAGATCGGAAATCTATTTGAGGAATTTAAAACCAACCTCTTTAGCACTCTCTCTACCCACATCACTACGGTACAAGTTAAGAAAGCACAAGAAATAGGTGAAGCAACCTTATCAATATTCTGTCCCCGATGCAAAAAGAAGCATTTATAAAGAGAATGTGGAATGAATAGTGTCAATCTATTAAATGTATGTGAGTTGGCGCATTCTATGAATCAGTGTCTTGAATTTCCCAGACTGAAAGCAGTACTTCAAGAATCAAGCGAGGATGTCCAGCCTTCTTATTTCATTGGATCAAAGAGAAAATGGCAGCCATGACCTATAGGTATGAATTTATATTTTTCCTCTTTTATCCTTGGAATAATGTTTATAATAGTCAGCAATATCCATGGCAGTATTGTACTCCTTCTTCAACACAATTTCCTTCACCATGGAACCAGTGGTCGTCTCCTCCACCAATGCAATATATTCCATCAAAACCCAATCCTTGGGGTCAGAACTGGAGAAGTAATGGCCAAGGTCTAGTACCCCCTACACTACCAATACACTAGCAGCAATTACAATTGCCTTCTACTCAAAATCCTACACCTTCTATCCAACCCCAATTACATGTGCAACCTAACCCCAATCTAGATAATAAGGCAACACATAGCATGGATATTCCAATTACCCTCCAGACTTATCTTATTACTCCTATTGGACTTAACGAGGTTCAAGTTCGATCAGGGAAAGTAATCAGACCTGAGAATACTCCCATTATTACCGAAGAATGTGAGTCACATAGAAAAGATATTGGCGATTCTGAGGCCACTATTACACATGTAATAGCTGATACAACACCCACTGTTACATTTATAGCATTCAGCTAGGGAGGATATTCTATTTCTACAATAGCCAATCCGAGCAAGGCTGGTGAATCTGTGATAACCAACTCAGCTGTTAGCATTCGTAATCCTCCATACCCTCAATGATTAACTGAAACTGGGTTGGACCCACAACCTGAATCTGAATTCCTCAAGGAACTGCAAAATTTGTATGTGTGAATTTCACTATTACAAGCTATTAAGGAAGTACCTATATATGCTAAAACAGTGAGGGATCTATGCATCAAAAATCCTAGAAGAGAACCTAAAGACCCTGCTACTATCCATGTCATGGGGAAATTGTCCAATCTCATGATTTATCAGCCTTTTTTGACTAAATATAATGACCTAGGGAACCCTACAGTGACTGTCCATATTCTCAATCAACCTATAACCAATACTTTTATCGATCTAGGGGCATCCATTAATGTCATTGAAAAAGACCTCTTCATCTCCCTATGACTTCATGGACATAGACCTACACCCATAGTGCTTAAATTAGAAGATAGGTCTCATGTGCTCGAGGGAATGATAGAATATGTGGCTATCACTATGGCTTCTTGGAATTATCCAACTAATTTTCTCATTTTACAAACCAAATCCAACTTGGGGGGTCATTCCTTAATCTTGGGAAGACCGTGGTTGGCCATTGCAGATGCATATATTAGATGCAGGTCTAGATCTATGGCAATATTAGATGGGCAGGCCACTCAGAACCTGAATATTTATCCCCCAGAAAAACCTCATATGAATTTGAGTAGTCCCTCGTGGCACGAATTTGAACCTGAATCTGATCTTTCCCTACCTCTTCTCATGCTTGGAAAAGCACAATTCTTTAAGGATGAAACAAAGGACGATATCATTAATGGTTTTATTGGTAATTCTTGCCACCAGTAGAGATCTGGGGAAAAAATATAAGGTAGATGATGCAATTGTTGAACATATGAAAACTACTCCGCATACTATCAACAGTACCATTGAAATCGAACCTAGGAAATGTTTAAACATAAATCCTAACCTAACTGCTGAACAAAACAGATTGCTGATACAACTGTTACATAAATAGAAAAGGCATTCGCATGGGACTATATGGATATGAAAGGAATCCATCATTGTCTATGCACTCACTGTATTTATCTTAAAGAGGACTTCAAATGAGTTAGACATCTGTAGCGTTGAATGAACCCCTCACTTAAGGAGATAGTGAAAGAAGAATTACAAAAAATCCTTAATGCTAATTTCAAATAACCCATTTCTAATAGCGAGTAGGTGTCTCTACTTCCCATAGTTCCAAAAAAGAACGACAAATGGAGAGTCTATGTTGACTATAGAGAGCTTAACAAGGCTACTCAAAAGGACTATTTTCCTATACCATTAATTGATCAGGTCTTGGATACTCTCTTTGGGAAAAAATCATTTTCATTCCTAGATGGGTTTAGTGGCTATAATCAAATACAGATTTCCTCGGAAGACCAAGACAAGACAACCTTCACTTTCCCATGTTGTACTTTTGCATACAGAGTCCTTCCTTTTGGCCTTTGTAATGCACCAACAACTGTTCAGAGGGAAATATTGGGTATTTTATCTGATATTTTAAATGACTGCCTTGAAATCTTTATGGATGAGTTTAGACCCTATGGGTACGCCTTTGAGATAGCATTAGCTAACATGGAAAAAATCTCTGAACGTTGTGAACAAAATAATGTTTCTCTGAGCATGGAAAAATGCCACATGATGATGACCGAGGGAATTGTGCTGGGACTTTCCATTTTGGTAGATGGAATCAAGGTAGATCCTATAAAAATTAAGTTAATCTCCAAAATCCCAACCCGTAAGACTCCAAAAGAGGTACGTAGTTTTTTTGACATGAAGAATACTATAGGAGATTTATAGAGAACTTTTCAAACATTTCATATCCTCTTTTTTCATTACTCATGAAAGATGTGGAATTTGTGCGGACAGGGAAGTGTGAGCAAGCCTTCCTGAAGTTAAACTGTGTAACAACAACACCTATTTTAGGAGGACCAAAATGGAAATTACCACTTCATATCACTAAAAACACATTTGAAATAGTTGTGGGTGTTGTTTTTGGGCAGATGGAGGAGAAGAAACCATACGCCATTTATTACATCAGTAAGAACTTAACTCCAACAAAAATCAACTACACTGTTACTAAGAAGGAATTTGTAGCAGTAGTGCATGCTATCAACAAATTTCCACACTACATCACTGGGTATCAAGTATTTTTACACACTGGCCATGCTGTAATTCGATTTTTGATGAAAAAACCTGTTACTAATGGTAGAGTTATACGATGGTTATTTATGTTACAATAATTTGATATTACTCTTCTAGATAAACCCAAAAAAGATAACGTAGCTGCTGATTTTCCTTCTAGATTAACTATAACTGATGTCTGCACTACCACTGAGGATTCTTTTCCAAATGAATATATTTTTGCCATCTATACTCACTCACCATTGTATGCAGATATAGCCAATTACCTTGTTGCAGGAAAATTCCCACACCAATTGTCTTCCAAGGAAAGGGGGAAGATTATACAACAGAGTGTTACCTACTCTTGGATAG
Source organism: Pinus albicaulis (assembly GCA_034641835.2). Lineage (NCBI taxonomy): Eukaryota > Viridiplantae > Streptophyta > Pinopsida > Pinales > Pinaceae > Pinus > Pinus albicaulis. The sequence goes on along the minus strand of CM076574.1, from coordinate 738,974,996 downwards.
AAGGCACTCTCTATCACACTTGTCTAGATTTTCATATTAGGGGATGTGTTAGAGAAGATGAGGTATTTGAGATCTTGAAGGCTTGTCATGTGGAACCCTGTGGAGGGCACTTCGCTGACAAAAGGACTGGATATAAATTACTCTCAACAGGGTACTACTGGCCAACTATATTCTAGGATCAGAAGAATTTTTTGAAAGGATGTGATATTTTCCAAAGGATGGGCCAGCCTCTAAAATTAGAGGAGATTTTGTTACAGCCTCAGATAGTGATAGAACCATTTGAGAAATGGGCCCTAGAATTTGTGGGGAAAATTAATGCTTCATCGTAGCAAAAATCATACATATTGGCCTGAATCGACTATGTCACAAAGTGGGTTGAAGAAAGGGAACTAATTAGAGCAACATAGCACGTTGTTTCAGACTTCCTGTTTGAAGATATTTTTGTTTGCTTCGAGATACCCAGAGAGATAGCGATAGATGGGGGACCTTAATTCACATCTCATTTTATCCAAAAGCTGGTTGAAAATTATGGAATTCATCATAGAATCACTTCACCATATCGCCCGCAAGCAAATGGTCAAGTGGAAAGCACCAATAAATTCATTGAGGGAATATTAACAAAGATAGTAGCGAGCCATCGAAGAAACTAGGCTATGAAACTTCCAGAGGTACTGTGGGCTTATAGGACAACATGGAGGAATACTACAGTATTATCACCATATGAACTGTTGTATGGTAAGAATCCTCTTTTCCCCATATAATTTGAAATAAAGACATTAAGAACAACATTGCAAGTCAATATGGACTTAAGTACGACACAAACACAATGAGTTGGAAGAGAAATGACTGGCTACTATTCAACACACAAAGATCATTCAATAACAAAGATCTAGATGGCATGATGGGTTTATTAAGAAGAAAAAGATCCAGAAAGGACATTGGGCTATTTTTTATTATTCAAGGTTCAAGGATTTCAAAGGAAATCTTTGCACCAGATGACTAGGTCGTTACAAAGTGGACACAATATTTGACAATGGGACTGTACAATTGGTCACCATCGATAGTGATAAGACATCATTACTGGTTAATGGGCACCATCTAAGGTTATATCATCAACCCACTTCGAAGGAATCATTTTTTAGCATTTTCACAGACTTTGATATTCATGTTACAAAAATTGGGGAACATTCTACTGTGCAGCCTAAAATTTTAAATTCCAATAAGTGCAGTAGCTTAAAACCACCCTTGTGGTAGTTGTTACACCTTTTTTTTTTTTTTTTATAATAAAAATAAATAATAAATAAATAAAAATATAAAAATAACCAAACAAAAAGAAAATAAAACAAAAGTAATAAATGTAACTGTGAAAACCTATTTCCAGGGTGCAGTCAGAAAGTTTGTAACATCTAAAAACCACTCTTGTGGCAGCTGTTACATCCATATTTTTCTTCCCAAGACATCATATTTCCTTCGTAATCCATTTTATAAGATGATGGCATTCATTTGATTTTCTTTTTGTACCAAATTATCCTAATTATTATGTTTTTTTGAAAAATAATCTAAACTTTGTCTTGGTTGTTACACATGTAACAGCCAATAGCCATGAACATTGTTTCTCATGTTTCATCCCATAATAGAAATAATTGTGCCATCCAAAAGCAACAACACGAACGATGCAAGAAGTATGCCACCAATTTGAAATATTCCTCCATGTCACCTCAGGTATGTCATTCAAAAGGTAATGTCATCATTTACGATTTGGTGATTGTTGGAAAAAGTAATGATATTCCTGTGACAGTTGTGGGAGGCTGTCACAATTAAGGTAGGGGAGGGGATATATCTTGAAATCATTGAAAACTTATGTAGTCATAAAACTCTATCAAATACACATGCACATAATTAATAACACAAATTCCAGTGATGACTAAATTTGGCAAGAAAGAGCATGCGTATTTAGAAAACATTACTTTCCATAACAGGATATTTATGAAGAGTGGTGTGAGGTAAGATTCGGTAATCCGTAAAATCTATCACCTCCCATCGAACTCCTCAACTAAAGCCTTGTATCCTCATTGCAAAGTTGTCAATTGGGATAAGTAAATACGTTGAGAAGAAGTGAGCAATGTAGTGACATTAAAGTGGGTTGAGCAGTAAGAAGCGAATTCATAAACATTATCAAGATGGGTGGAGCAGCAGTCAGGCACGAGCCCAATTCTATGGATGCCTTGTTGAAATTTCCAGAAGCCTACCATATATTTAGATATGCCAGATGGATTGAGTATTTCCAGAAGCTAAAGGCTTAGATGAGGCGGTGGAAATCAAATTCGATTAGAATTTTAATAACAATAAAAACCGAGTTAGGGGCGTACAAATTGAGGTGACTGAAGAGGTAATTTCCAATTCACTACATTGTCAGTAGAGGAACAGAGGTGGTTTAACATAAAAATCAATGAACCCTCCTTGCAATAAGACTTCATAGAAGGAGAAGAAAAACTGGAGAAGAAAGGGAGAGGAATTTACAGGTTGTCACTCCTTCAGCCATGGGCATATGTCGTCTTGGGTTTAATAAAATACATCACTTGTGAGGGAAGACCTATGATAGTGCTTAACTATCACTTCCCTTTGCTTAATCACCTTCGGCACCAGTGAAAGATTAATATTCCATTATATTTATTAGGGAAAATTAAGCATATGGCGGCAGCAGTAAAGACAACAACACACTCGTAAGCATGTGTGACCAATCATGGAGTCATAAAATTGATCGTGCTAGATGTCCTAGTCCAGCAAGGAATGACCTAGGAATAATTCAAGTGAAAGAGGCTGAGGACAAGTCAGGGAAAACAGACCACGACTTCAGGAAGAAGTTAGGAAAAAGCGAAAACCCAGACTCAACCTACTAAAGTGAGAATTTGGAAAGAACCCAATGATGAACCAATTGGGGATAGATGGCCAAAACAGATTGTGAAAGTTAGCCTACCCAGAGAACGTTTGCCTATGGTTAGAAAGAATAAAAAAGTAGAAGTATCAGAAGAAGAAATGAAACCGTCCTCATCAGGTAAGGAAAAAACACATGTCTTGTTTTTAGAACTTGAAAATGTAAGGAAAATGAAGAAATGAAGCAAAGATTATATGCGGTGAAGGAAATCTTGGTGTTTGTATGCGCGAAATGTTTTCAAGAAATAATAGTGGCATGATATAAGGTTTGTGGGGAAAACACCAGCCCAATGGAAACATAAACATAATGGAAGGAGGCTAGTACATAAGAACCTACTAAGGATACTATTGTTACACAAGAACTAGCAATTAAACTAGATCCCCCTATAGTAATTGACCTAGAGGCCGATACAAAAGAACCTGTGGAGGCCATTGCTATTGTAGAAGAAAAAAAAAATGGACAAAGAGGATAATCTAGGTGGAAAAGAAGTGGCTGATACACAAGAACCCATCGAGGAAGATGTTGTGACACAAGAACCAGCAACAGAGGTGTAACAACCCCATTTAGAAGCGGTTGTTACACCCATTATTGATGTTTATATTGAACGTAGAAGAACTTTGGGTCCCATCTCGGGATGGAGTTCTTAGAAAATCTTGTTAATTTTCGAATTACAAAAGTGGAAACAGGAATCAATATCCCTTCGGGAGGTGAAGATTTCGCTTAAAAAAACATTGGAGGGAGATAGACACCCTACATGAAAGATGGATGAAAGAAAAATTGAATAAAGGATGGGATAATTATAAGAAGAAGGAAGCCCTGAAGAAGCAGGAGGAACATCTACTGCTGTTACAACAATAGGTTCGGGTTCTTACCATATACAAGAAAAAATTCATGATCTTGCGCTCAATTCATTGTGGTGTAGGCGACCTTCCCCATCCTATCGTATCTTTCTATGGGAAAGCTACTTCCTGTTCCAGATGAAATCTGTTATGGAGGAAAGACCCTATTTATGTTCTTGCACTCACACATTTTTAGATTTTTTTTGTGCCTCAGATTTTGATGAAAAAACCCTGATGTGTGAGCTATTCTTACACAATATCATTTGTGAGCATGTGAGTATGAAAATGGTTGTGACGATGTTCTCCTATACAGGGGATCTGCAGTTGCGAGATTTTGTGTCCTTAATGAAGAATCATATTAAGTGGCATTTGGCCATCAAATCTATGGATGCTAATGAGGATAAGATGGAATTATGGGTCTGGGTAGAACCAAAATTGGCCGCCGAGTTCAAGCTGGAATTTAGGATAATTTTGAGTACTCCTGGGATAAAGGAACCCACTGCCACTTACAAAAGAAGGATTATGAACTTCTGCCTCAATCAATTCTCAATGATGAATTTTCGAGCCTTGACTAGGTTCTTGAAATGCATGGAAGCCAGCAGTGTTGAGCTACTGAAGGGGGCCCCATTTACATTCTAGAATTTCATGGTGGCTATTAAAGATGCACCAGCGTATGCATAGATAGTACAATTCCTTGGTGCTTTGTGGCTTAGATTGAGATTCAATTTTCCTTTGATCTGGTTTCCAATTGAGGATTATCAGAGTAATTATGAATTGAGAAAGTATGAATTAGATTCATGGGCATGGAAGCTGATGGCCAATCAGGGGTACATACCTATAGACAAATATATAGCTGGCACTTATGATCTCACCGACCTGCACCAGAGATATTCCCATGAGAGATGAGATTTTGCGTGAGGACATGGAAGTTCTTTAGTTGGGGGGAGATGTGGGGTGCCAATTTTGCACAATTTTCCTACATTTTGTTCCCCTATTTTGCCTCATGACTATCACCACTGGGACTATCTTTGTCTCTTTTTCATACCTTTCTATCTTAATTTGTGTTGTTTCACCTTATTTTCATTACTCTACCATTTCATCAATTACTATGATATATCATGCTCCTTTTATGAATAATTGAGGATGAATGTTTCGAGAAGATCTATAGTATTTGTGTTGTATTTCCATATGTCATTTGTAGCCCAAAATATCCCAAGCATGAGGCATACAGGAGTAGTTTAGGGGTGCTATTACAGTGAGCTTTTTGCACCATGATGTTGTTACACTTTTCCATTACAGACCCTCTAGTGAACTACGGTTATAGCTGTACTGCTAACTATATCTTGTCAACTCCTATTGTTGACTCGTCCTCTAGTTGTTACACTACAGTTGTGGTTTATCGTGATAGGTGTAGAAGTTATTAAGTATTCTATTTTTGGATAAAAACCTCTAGGAGATTTTGATTGTAATATATAATTTTCCAGTCAGACTTTTATTAATAAGTGGTTATAACCATATGTATTCTATTTCTATCAACATGAGAATCGTAAGATTCTCATGATTGATATATCCCTTGTTTTTATGAGATCTAACCACTGTATCGTTCTCGGGCCTTGAGGTCAAAAGGTTAGAGGAGAACAACATTACTTTGGCTCTGTAATTTTTCTCATATTAATATATATTATGATGTTATTTTTGTTACATGCATTATTTTATTTAGTTTCCATTAAGTTCTTTCTCTACCTACGCCGTGCCAGGGAGGAAGGGCCCTCCACTTTAGTAGGGATTGTAGTGATTAAGGTAGTTGTGTATATGTGTTTGTATTTTGTTTATGTATTAGTAGAGGTTTTTTTTCTGCTGTTTCACCTGTGAATATATCCACTTCAATTTCAATATTTTGTATGTTATTACACATATGAGATTAGAGATACCGGCTGGATAACTATTGTGTGGCACGCTAGAACAAATTAACTGAAGTGTGATTACAGTCTTTTATATCATTTTATTTCTGCATGATTGATTTACTTCCAAAATTTACTTCAACAACGATTTCATTTATTGGGTTTTCTTCTGATTGGGTGTATCATCACAGACAATGTGACTATCATTGAAATAAAAGACGTCCCTGAATTGATAATTTATGTGCACTATTTTAGTCATTTAATAGTGATTAATATAGCCAAACAAATGTCATTTTCATATTCTCGGTTATCTGTTTCACTTTCCTTTACTCTAATTAGTTTCATTTTCATGTTACATTTTCTTTGGCATATATTACTTTCAATGTCATCGACATATCGCAAGAGTATTTCACAGTATAGCAATTCATTTATTTTAGCATGTTATTTTTTTCACAATGTATGCATGACTTTTCTAGTGGTTTTAAGGGGTTATATTTGTGTGAATGTGTTGGTATAACCATTTTAAGATCAGTTGCACTCATTTCAAAAGTTTTAAGCACTATTGAACAACTATCGTGATGATCGTCGCAAAGTATATCTTTATTGTCGCACTTGTCGTAAAGTCATCACAAGATTGTCACATTGAGGGAAATATGTTTTCAATGTTTTCAGATGATTTAAATTTTTTTTTCGTCAAAGTGTTTCAAGTGTGTGATCATATTCACATCATATCACTATTCACATCAGTCCCTTTGATCCCACACTCAGCAATTTTTCAAAAGTTCCCAAGCGACCTAGTCTCATCCAACCTTCCTAAACTACACACTATGTAGTTCCAACCCTCAATATACATCCTTATCCATTGACACTAAGCAACGCGAAATTAATGATTTCCAGTACTGTGCACTTCACAATTTCATTGCTCAAGCACAACCTTGCCTCCCAGAATTACACAATTAATCTTCCAAGCTTGGCATCAACTACGTGTAGCACAAACAATAGCGTTAAGAAAATCACCTGAGCTCTTGAGCTTCATAACTACACAATGGAATAGCCTCCTCTTCCTCCTAGAAATGTGTAGTTTTCCCAAGAATTGTAAAACCCCATAGCTGAGCTCATTAAGTCCGAAAACCATCCAGTTTGTCTCCCCTATATTTTATGAATTATGCACTGCACAGTCTCAAAGATCAACTCGCATCCCTAATCTCTTGAACTGCAAAATTTCACAATCACCTGGGCTTATATTACCTCCAAAACCACACAATTGGCTAAAACAATTCAAAATCCCTCAGCCCATCACCCTGAGCTCTAAAAATGTGTAATTGTTTTCCTCGGTCCCACTTAAAATGTGCATTGCATAGTATCAGAGTCCAATATCCACCCCTGACTACCTGAGCTTCAAAAATGTATAGTCATTGAGCCTTTCCCTTAGCCTACCACCTAGTTCTTGCTCAGTCAATGGATCATCATGCACCATATTAGACTAGGGTTTTATCAAAATGATTTAGTATTGTCATGAGTGAATTGAAGATGCAGGAAATTTATCATGCTATAAAAAGATGATGAAGAATGAGATGGAGAAGGAGGACATGCTAGAATACACACATGGAGCTAAAGAGATAATATGATCAGTAGGAAAGAAAATGAAGAAACATCGAACTATAATAAAAGATGAAGATCAAGAACACATGAAAGACTCCTCATCCCCAAGTAATAAGCAGGAGCAAGAAGAGGGAATGTATCTTATTTTCAAGAAAATGCAAACAAATAAGAAGCAAGAAGGAAAATTGGCACTATCACATCATCATGCAGTCCATATCATCAGTTTCTTGTCATGTCCTGTCACAAGTCATCACATTCCATGTCGTTATTGTGGATAATGTAAATTGTATTCAAATGTATTGTAAAATGGAAGTCCAAAGGACACACATGGAATATGAAGAGTCATGTAAGTTGAAAATCAATAGGAATTCAAAAATTCATGAGGGTATTCAAAGAGTCATAAGGAGGGTGACGCATCACCCCTTGGTTATATATACATTCTTATTGTATAAACGTAGGATTTTTCAACTTCTCTCCCCCGCAAATAATTAGAGAGATAAACTAGTTCTTTTGTGGAATAAGGAGTGGCTCCAATGCTCCACTATTGGAGCTAGTGATGTTCATTGTATACATGTGTATTGGAAATTTTACTTAATAACAGAATCCTTCAAGGCCAACACATTATTCATGCATAGATTATGAATTTTTGTAAGACTATTCTGCGGATGTATTTATTTCATTTTTTCTTTCACATCTGCTAAGGTAGTTGAACTATTTCAATTATTTTAGTACTTATATTGTTAAGAATGTGCTATAATAGTTGTTATTATTGTCCCATCCTTGTGGAATATTCCATAGGATATTAGACATATATTTCTCATTGTTTGGTTGTAATGACCGTCACATCTTTTGTGGACTATTTTTCTTGATGTTACAGGGATCCCTATTGTTTGGACGTGTCTCTTCTTGGGTGGTACTATTAACTGTCTCTTAAAGGCTCAATTTTCCTCCCCTCAACAGTGAAATAACTTTTACACACATGTAATCGAACACTCACTAGGTATAACTGTCTCTTCTTGGGTGGTACTATTAACTGTCTCTTAAAGGCTCACTTTTCTTCCCCTCAACAGTGAAATAACTTTTACACACATGCGATCGAACACTCACTAGGTAGACCCCCCTTGATTTTCGAAGGATCATTTTCACTCCTCTCTCTTGCTGACTATTAGAGCTTAAGGCATATCTATAAGGACATATCGCAATAGGGAAGATATTATAGATGGGGCTCCTATTTCAAATGGTGTGATGTATAAATGGGACTTCACATCAAGGAGACCCCTTGGTTGACAGATTTCCAACACTCTCAACAAACCCTAAAAGATTTTAAAATGAGATAACTTTTGATCTATTAGTAGATCTTCCAAATTCCATATACAATTGGAAAGGTCTCTAAGAGTACTATCCAACTATACACTTTTTCATAAATCTTGAGATGGCCCACTACATAAAAAATTAGTTTAAATATAGTCCTTAAAATCAATATTTTTCGAACACTAAAATATTCTTAAAACACCAAAACACATCATCAATGATTACTTCACATCAATGACAACCAACTATCATCCTACTCAAAAATATCTAACAAGACCACCCTAAAATTCATATTACTTGAAATCAATGGCAACATGTGCTCCTTTGACATAAATGATAACAATTTTCTCAACAATCTCCCCATTTGACATTGATGGAAATGCTACCAAAAATTTATGGTAATTGATGGAAATATCGCTAGGTTGAACTCCTCCTCACATGTTACGAATGGAAAAGGGACTATATACTCTCTTTTAGATTTTTTTGCTTTAATGGAATATAACAGGTTGTTGATGATTTTTACTTTAGTTGTAAGGTTTTCTACGATAAAATCAATATCCACATTTACTTGTAAGAAGCCAGTTTCTAATCACTTATTATTTTCCAATTCACTTTTGTATCAATAACCATATTGCAAATGCCATTGTTTCTACTACTAATTTGATTGTTCACACTCCCCCTATGCATACTAAAAATCATCTATATTTCCTTAAGGTTATTTGCTCCATTTAATTCAATATTTTTGCTCTTATTCACCTTGTAGATTCAATCTCCATTGTTGATTCTCTGATGCATGGATTTGGAATCTAAGGACTAACTAATATTCTCCTTTGATCATTCTTCGCTTAAACGGGTTCTTCGACATAAAAGAGGCTATTACTATTGAACCAAAGAATACCAATTAACACCAAATAGAAAACATTCCTAGTAGTATATTTTCTCTCCCCTTAAAAAATTTACCTTGCTCAGATAGAAATATCCCTATGAGATTATGCTAATTCAATGAATAACCTATGTAAAAAATATATAGTTGGAATTTACATTATAAATTAGGAACACTATACTCCCCCTAACATGATATGAAGCACTGAGAATAATTCCAGTGTATATTTCTTTTCATGTTTGGCTAAGTCTTCTGTAATGTTACCATTTAAGCGAATTACAACTTTGTACCAATTTGCACTTAGGTCTTATCCATAAATCCAATATTCTAACATATAGGTAAAACAAACAAGTGGTTTTTTCAACATCCAAATCCTTCTCATTTCATAACATGATACCAAAAGATAGAAATGCAATGCAAATTACTTGTGAAACTATCCATTGTATGATATAAATTAAGTATTGATTGTCTACTTTTCCTCTTAAATGTTGAGACCCGTCATATCAGCTGCTTAGGTGAAGTAAGGAAAATAATATCAGAAATATAAATAATTAATTTCTTTTTTTTCTTGAGAAATCAACTCTTCTGGAATCCAATTGATGATGCATGCTACTGCTAATTGTGTAGCTCCCCCTCAGCTTATGAATTACCCTCATTTGTTATCCCTTGACATACATCCATATTATTTCATTTTTCCTTTCCTACGGACCTTTCTCTTCAATCAGTGTTCTTTCACAATTTTTATCTTGTAGATCACCTTCAAAGATTTCAATCTTCCCTTTTATTTTACTAGTAAGTTTAGAGAAATAATGCTATTTTACTACATTATTTACACCTAACTTTATCAAGGACATATGCATTTTTTGGGGTCCTTGTTGTTGATGCTACTGATTTGTTTTCCTATTCTTTCCTTATTTTGTTGTGAAACTAGCTCCTAAAAGAGAAGAAAAGAGACATCAACGCCTTAGAAATAAGCCACTTTGAGGGGGAAACCTCCAATACATTACATGAATGAAAAATTCTTGGATGATTCAAACTAGAAAACCTCCTTTCTATATATAGGAGTCCATGGGGCCATAATGTAATCCTAGTAGGACCACAATGTAATCCTAGCTGACCTAACAATAATAATATAAGGGCACAATAATAAAAATATGGGGGTTGCAAGGGTATAATAATAACAATAATGGGGTTACCATAAAAACAATAAGGGACTATACTAATAATATAGGGACCTAACGTGCCGCTCTCCTTCAAAAAATTGTTGTCCTCAACACTTGAGTAGCTCTGGGTGTTTCTGTATAAAATTCTCATCCTCCCATGTAGAATCTTCAATGGGTAAGTTCTTCCACTTGATGAGATACTTTGAAATTGATCGATTCAGTAGCTGTCAAGTTCTTGTTTTCATGACCGCTTCAGGTTATAATATGATTTTTCCTTCCTCCTCAAGTTCTGGCAATATTGTTTGAACTGGAAGATTTTCACTTATAACCTTCTTTAAGCATGAAACATGGAAAATTGGATGCACTCGTGAAGAAGCAGAAAGATCCAATTTGTATGCCATAGTACCAATATTTTGCAACACCTTGTAAGGACCATATTAATTTGGCGATAATTTATTATCCTTCTTAGCGTTCTTGAGAGACATTTATTTGTATGGTTGTAGCTGTAAAAATACCTAGTCTCCTACATCAAAACTTCTCTCACTGCAATGTTGATCTGCTTGTTGTTTCATTTGATTTTGTGCCAAATTTAGGTTGTCCTTTAAGAGTTAGAGAACTTCTTGTTGATGCTCAATGTGATCTTCCACTACTTGAACCTTCGAATTTTCTCTTAAAGATGATGTGATCGATGGTGGATGATATCCATAAAGTGCCATAAATGGGGTCATTTTTGCTGCAGTATGGAAGGAAGTGTTATACCACCATTCAGCTAGCGGTAACCACTTGACCCATTTTGTTTGTTTATCAGATACAAAACAACAAATATATCCTTCCAAACATTTATTTACTATCTCAGTTTGACCATCGGATTGAGGATGATAAGATGAGCTATGAGCTGATTGAGTACCCAAACAAGAAAATAACTTCGTCCAAAAATTTCCAGTAAAAATGGGATCTTTGTCACTCACAATAACCTTTGGTTTCCATGTAGCTTTTGAATTGTGTCCATAAATTTAGTAGCAACTGTACTTTCTTTAAATGGATGAGATAAGGCACAAAAGTGTGCATACTTGGTAATTCTATCAACTACCACCATGATGACACTCTTTCCTTTAGACTTACGTAAACCAGTGATAAAATCCATTGAAATCTCCTCCGAACATTGACTTGGAATGGATAAAGGTTGTAGAAGACCCGGGGTCTTAATTGTCTCAACTTTATTCTGCTGGAAAACCAAACATTATGCCACAAACTTTTAAATATCAAATTTAAGGCCATCCCAAAAAAAATATTTCTTCACCCTGTGGTGAGTTTTAAAAAATCCTGAGTGTCCTCCTAAAGGATAAGTGTGCAATTCCAAAACAATATTTTGTTTTAGTTGGAAATTATTACAAAGATATAAGTGATGTTTGTACCATAAGGAATCATTTCTCCAACTAAATGTATCAGATTTACTAGGATCTTGCTGCAACTTTTGAATGAGTGTCAACACTTCTTCATCCTTCTTCCATTCATCTCTTGCTTCGGTTATCCAATCTGGTTGGATAATAGAAATGGCACAAAGCAATGCTTCCACCTCTTCATTCTTTCTTGAGAGTGCATCTGCAACAACATTAAGCTTTCCTTTTTTGTAGATTATTTCAAAGTCATAACCCAACATCTTTGTGACCCATTTTTGTTGTTCTTCTGACGATAGTCTTTGTTCCAAAAAGTGTTTAAGACTATCATGATCAGTTCTTACCTTGAAGTGTCTTCCCATTAGGTAAGTTCGCCATTTCTTTAGTGCATGTAGTATTGCTAACATTTCCTTCTCATAAATAGGTTTCTGTAAATACTTTCCTTTGATTGGACGACTTTCAAAAGCAATGGGTCTTCCTTCCTGCATTAAAACAACACCAATTCCATTTCCTGAGGCATCACATTCCACAGTAAAGGTTTTTGTGAAGTCTGGCATAGCTAAGACCGGTGCTAGGCACATTGCCTCTTTAAGATGTTCAAAGGCCTTAGTTGCTTCAGGAGTCCATGAAAACGCATCTTTCTTCAATAATGTTGTTAGAGGTGCTGCTATTCTCCCATAATTCTTAACAAACTTGCGATAATACCCTGTTAACCCGAGAAATCCTCACAATTGCTTTATGGTTGTGGGGACTTTCCATTCCTTAATGGCTTTAATTTTGTTAGGGTCTACCTTAACACCCTCGTGAGATACAATATGACCCAGATATTCCACCTCTAGTACTCCAAAGAAACATTTGGATGTTTTTGCATATAATTGTTTCTCCTGCAATAGTTTGAGCACCTTTTCAACATGTTGAACATGATCCTTCCAAGACCTGCTGTAGATTAGTATATCATCAAAAAATACTAGCACAAATTTTCTAAGGAAGGGTTTGAAAATGGAATTCATCAACCCTTGAAATGTAGAAGGTGCATTGGTAAGGCCAAAAGGCATGACCAAAAATTCAGAATGACCCTCATGAGTTTGAAATGTTGTTTTTGGAATATCTTCAGTCTTCATTCTAATTTGATGATATCCTGAACGAAGATCCAACTTGGTAAAATAAATTGCTCCATGTAATTCATACAATAATTCATCAATCACAGGAATGGGAAATTTATCTTTAATGGTGAGCTTATTGATCTCCCTATAATCCAGACACATGCACCATGATCCATCCTTCTTGTGTACCAATACTACAGGAGCAGAATTAGAACTTTGACTAGGTTGAATTATACCCACCTCTAACATTTCTGCAATCATACATTCAATTTCTCTCTTTTGGACATAAGGATATCTATAAGGTCTGAAGTTTGGAGGAACACTTCATGGAACCAAATGAATAGCATGATCATGATCATGAATAGGTGGGAGTCCTTTTGGAGTTTCAAAAACCTTGGAATGATTGTCCAAGACTTTTTGAAGATCTGCAGAAATAGATGATTTTGATGTTGGAACTTCTAGTGAGCATAATTGTGCAATTATGCCTTGTTGTTCTTTATTTAGAAGATTTTTCATGACATTAGAGATTATTATCTTTCCTAGCTTCCCTAAAATACCTCATAATTCGACTTCCTTTCCTTCTGAAAAAAAATTCAAGAAAAGTTCTTGAAAATTAAAAGCTACCATCCCCAAAGATTGTAACCATTGTACTCCTAACACAACATCAGCATCTCCCATAGGAATGGAAAGAATTGGAATATTCAATACATATTCGCCCATGGTTAGCTTGATATTACGGAATTTTCCAGAGCAATTTATCGTTCCTCCATTTGCAACCATCACTTGACATTTTGGTGTTGGGTATACGAAACAATTCAATTCCTTGGCTACCTTACGATGAATAAAATTATGGGTACTACCTGAATCAATCAACACTATTACCTTTTTCTTCTTGATATTTCCTTCTATGTTGAGATTTTGAGGAGTGGTAATTCCTGCCAATGCATTACACAATATGGTCAGACTCATTTCTTCCTCTTCTTGGGTTGGTTCCTAGTGTATATCCTCTTCTTATTCATTTTGTTCTTCCTCTTCACAATCTATGTAAAATAATATCTTCTCAGCACACTTATGACCTTTAGTGTATTTTCTATCACAACTGTAGCAAAGCAATTTTTCTCTTTTTTCTTCCAATTATTGAGGTGTCAGCCTTGTAGGTTGTGGAAATCTAGGAGTAGCAACACTTCCCTCTTTATAGAAGTGAGTGGTAGGCTTCCTTGTCGCCATAATTTTACATTCAATTTTTTTTTCCAACCTGAATGCCTTCTCCAATGAATCAAGTTCCAAAACTTGAACTTCATGTTGGATGTTATCGTTTAAAGTACTTATGAAGAGATCAATCCTATGTTCCTCTAGAATATCAATTACCCTTATATTCAATTTTTGGAAGTGCTCAATGTTCTCCCCCATTAAACCCTCTTGTTTGAGATTTATCAATTGGCTAAAGAAGGTGTTGCTCTTTGTATCCTTATAACGTGCTATCATTTCCTCCGTAAAAATTGACCAAGTGACAATTTTTTTATGAGATCAAAGCCATCGATACCATATAGATGTATTTTGTTTTAAATGTAAAGTTGCAATGTGTACCTTTTGTGTGTTTTACACATTATGGAGATCAAAATATTGCACCATCTGTAGTATCCATGTTACAGGATCCTTTCCATCAAACTTCCTCATATTCATTTTTGGAATATGGTGGTTCTTCCCGCCAACATTAGATTTTATGAAATCATTATTAACATTTAATTTTTTCTCATCATGAGTTTCCTCTACTATCTTTTCACCATTAGGAAACATTTCTTGTATCAACTTTATCAAACTTTACATGTCAACTTTTATATCATTCTTCATGTTTTCCATTTTAGATTCCATGCCAGCTTCCATGCCATCTATCTTAGATTCCATGCCATTCTTCAAACCATCCATCTTAGTTTCCACACCTTTCTTCAAAACTTCCATGTCATTTTTTGTTGCTCTTTGTGAGAGTAAAATTTGTTGCACTTGCTCTTGTAATTTTGATATGTCATGTTGCCATTCTTCATCTTCATGAGTCATAGTAGAGATTTCTAAAGGCTTGATGGGTGTTGAATTCTTTTTAGGGGCCATTTTAGAATCCAATACTGATATCTATTATATAATATGCCCTTGTAATCAATTAAACTTGTTTCTTCAAACAAGACTTATGCAATTCAGAAAAAAAATAAACACCTTTTACTTGCTTTTGAGGAGCTCGATATTGAAATTGAATTATCTCTATAATTGTGGATCCTTGATATCTGAAACTCAGCCCTACAGTATCCCTTTGAAGCTTCTTTCAAATGCCATAGGTCTAATATGATTTGGATTCTTCAAGGCCAAGTTATTTCCAATCTCCCACAATGACCCAATTTTGGACTGGTTCAGTAGAGCAAACTTGTACGACTTACCACGTGTCACTATTTCCTCCTTTGGCTATGAAATTGATAGAATGAAAACTAAATTACGTGCACTTGTGGGTACTTTTTACATCATTCCAATCTAATGCTCAGAGAGAGAGAGAGTTATGAATATTTTCCCACGATCACCTCTTGTAGATGAAATTCAAAAGCCCCAAAAAGCCCTAACTTCCACAGATCATAACTCCGAAAATATTTCCAACTAATATCTGAAATTTTTTTACAATGTTCCTTAAGATTTTGGCTTCCCACTCTAAAAATTTCAGCTTCTAAACCTCCGTAGAAAAAATTTTACTACGAAAATACCACGATGACCTATTTAGGTTAAATTCAGGAACCTGCAAAATGACCTAACTTGCACAAATCATATCTCCGAAAATATTGCGAATCAAGATCTGAAATTTTTTGACAATGTTCCTCCAGATTTTGACTTCGCATTATAAAAATTGCAGATTCTGATCCTTTGTAGAAAAAAACGTTATAGCAAAAATTCCACGCTGACCTGTTTGGAGCGGCAAAACCCTAGAATCTCAAAGCTCTAATACCAAATGTTGTGAAACCAGCTCCAAAAACAGAAAAGAGATATTAATGCCTTAGAAATAAGCCACTTCGAGGGGGAAACCTCCAATACATTACATAAATGAACAATTCTTGGATGATTCAAATTACAAAACCTCCTTTCTATATATAGGAGTCCATGGGGCCATAATGTAATCCTAGTAGGGCCACAATGTAAACGTAGCCGACCTAACAATAATAATTTAAGGGCACAATAATAACAATATGGGGCTTACAAGGGTACAATAATAACAATAAGGGGGTTACACTAACAAAAACAAGGGACTATACTAGTAATATAGGGACCTAACATATTTTGGATCCTTTAGAAGAAAATATGAATTCATTTCCAGTATATACCCTTTGAATTATACTTAGAGTATTGTGCTTCATGCCTTGAACTCACCAAACAAATTTATCCTTATCCTTTTTATTTTCAGGGCCAACTAAACATTTTATTAATACTTTGATTGGTGCACCATTTTCATTGCCACGGTTAAATTCCATTAGATGAATAAACATGTTATTATATCCTTTCATGTGATGTGATATTATATTTTCAATATGGCACTAATAATACTTTTTTTATACACATAGTAATAGATCACATTTCTCTTGTTTATCTTACTTTCTTTTCCATATATTCCTTTCACTCTAATTTTCTCTATCAAGAAAAATATATCTCGACTGATTTATTGCTATTGTTTCCATGCTTTCCTTGTTTTCATTTTTCTTATTGCCATTATCAAGATGATGTTTCATCTTAACAATATATGTGCCTCTATTTTATATGTTATGAGAGAGAGATATTCATTTTCCATATCTACACTCAGTTTCTTTATGTCCATAATTTTCAAACTTGTAGCATTAATTGTATTTGAATAATGGAGAAATAAGTTATTTCTTCTAATGGTACTCTTATGAAAATTTTAACATCTGTCCTTCCCAACTCTTGAGGACTTTGTTAGTATGAATCTTTTGTCGTAAAATATTACTTTAGCTACGCATAAAAAATAGCCCTAACATTGATTATGGCTGCAAAATATCTTTAAGTCTACAATGAGATGATCCAAATAGTGTTGAACAAATCCAAATCTAAGCACAAAAGACATTAAGCAGATAAAATACAATATGGCTCCATGCATCCAATATATAAGACAAGAACAATGTATTTAAAAGAATTTTATATTATATTAAAAAATGGGGAACCTGAGAGGAAAACAAGAAAGGTGTTTTTTGGTTCTCCTCAATGGGATGGGTTCTTGAAAGTCCTCAGTGTTTCAGATCTAAAATTCCTCTCTCTTATTGGTGTAGAAAACCCAGACAAACATAGAACTCAATGGGAGCTCACAAAGCAAAAATGGAAAATGGTGACCAAGAGTAGATCCAGTGTGATCTAATGCAATGGAGGTGACTAATGAATGGGGAAAACCCTTCTATTTATAACAAAATATTGGGGTGTTCTAGAACTTGGTGCATGAATAAAATATTGTTAATCAAATTCTAGAACCACCCTTTAGGAATATTTAATTGTATTTGTTGGAGGGAAAAGGTCTTTTGACTTTGGTCAATTCCTTTATTTATAATCAATAAATAAATAAATGATTTATTTATTATTTTAGGGAAATGGTGGGAATATAATTAAATAAATAATGATTTATTTAATTATTTAAAAATGATTTAGTCAAATTTAACTAGGAATATTATTTAAATAATGATTTAAATAACTTATTCCTAGGAAATAATTAAATAAATGATGATTTATTTAATTAATTTCCTTGTTTTTGGTTAAATATGACCAGGAAATATAGAAAAATGTTATTTCATATGGTGAAAGCAATTTTACTTAGGGTAAAATTGGTCTTACATGGTGTACTTGGGTTCTTCTAATGATAATAGGTTAGATGACCAAAAAAATGGTGTAACAGATTGCCCCCCAGCGTACGAGTGTTAGGAGCAAATCGTATGACCAAAGTACGTCGTAAGAACTCAATCACTAGGCATCAAGAGGGGAGTGAGAGAGAGGAATGTAAGGTAGTCTAATGTGCCAAAGGACTAGACCCTGAGGAGACGAGACTTACAGGTGCAACAAGTCTCTAGTTGATGAAGGGGTACTAGTGTTAAAGGCAGCAGGGGAGGCATACCTATGCCCACCGAGACAAGAATACAAAGAATAAGGCACCCGTAAAACCACAGAATGCAATAAGGAAGCATGTGCTGGCCTAAACATGAGCCAGATAAATAACATGATGAATCCCACATACATGCAATGCCTAGAATAACCGTCAGGACTTATACAAGAATATTTCAGTAGATGAGATACAAAGACACCCAAATACCCCCTACACACGGGGAAGGGATCGCAAAAGCTGACTGATACATGCTAATCGAAGAGGCGCTGCAAGCAGTTGAGGTCGATATCATCAAATGAGAGGAGTTGCATCAAGGGCCAAATGAGGAAGTCATCTGGGCATGTGGGGGGATACCTACAGGGCCACCCCCTCATGACGGTTGAGACATCTCACACACGCCCAAGAATCACCAATAGCTGCTGCTGCATCACTGGACTATCAAGTGTATAGATCAAGATCATGCTGAGAAGATCTCGAACCAAGGTACATTGCCCCCTAGAACTGGCTTCTGGAGTAAATGAGCTAATGTCGACAGAAGTAGGTCTGCCATAGGTGAGGCAATAAGGGAAGCCCAACTAAGGCATGAGGGAAAATAGTAAAGTGACAAACATATAGATAGAAATGATGATAATAAAATGGGGGATGATCCAAAGGGGACCATAAAAAACATGAGTACAAAATGGTATCTCATGACAAAAATTGACACAACCAGAAATGAGTATAGAGGCAAAGTGGTGCCCCCAATGAAATGTGTTGTAAGTGAGAAAATCCGATTTTGAGGAGAGGTGAAGTAAGGCTTTGTGGACAATGGGTGTCCTGGTGAAGTAGCGAAATGTGAAAACAAACAGATGCTGGCTATCTAAAAGAAAATAAAACATGCATTTCGAATGGGAAATGCTAAGCGTAATATCTCTTAAGATAGAGTACATTGAGAGGATTAGGAAGGATGTGGCCTTCAAAGTCTTCTAAAAGATATGCCCCCTTACCAAGGTCTTTACTGATAATGTAAGGACCTAGCCATAATGAGTCGAACTTCCCATAACCAAGGGTATCGTGGGCCTGGTCATTTACTAGAACAAGGTCACCTTCATGAAATGTACGAGGGTGGAATTTTCGGTCAAACTGAGCTTTGGTGCACTTTTTGGTTGCTTCAAGAGTTTTTAATGCAACACGACAGTCTTCAGAGGCGTGCTCGAGCATGATAAGTCGTTGTTCTAGAGGTTGGGTATTAGGGAGAAGTTCGACGGCCAAGTGAAGGGAAGGGATTTCACACTCGATTGGTAAGACTGCCTCCTCACCAAAGACAAGGTGGAAAAGAGTGAAACCGGTGACGGTTTTAACAGAAGTACGATAATCTCACAAAGCGGGGAAGAGCATGAGATGCCAGTTGGTTTTGTGCTTATTCACTGTGCATTGAAGCATGGTTTTAAGAATTTTTTTGACCACTTCAACTTGGCCATTACCTTGGGGGTAATAGGAAGATGAATATTGGTGTTCAAAACCCAATAGGGAGGATATCTCATGCCAAATCTCATCATCAAAATGTCGGCCATGGTCAGAGACTAATTGTTTTGGAAGTCCGAATCGGGAAATGACGTGGTTAAAGAAAAAGAGGGCTACGGTGGCTGCCATATTGTTGAATGTTGGCATAGCTTCGACCCATTTAGTGAAATAGTCAACCACCACGATGATATATTTGTGGTTGCTAGAAGATGGAGGTCAGCATTCCATAAAGTCAATGGCCCATTTACTAAAAGGACCAGCTCTGACAATAGGATGGAGGGGAGAGGGAGGAGCTTGCGCCTTGGGGGCGAAATGTTGGAAATTGGAATAGTGTTTGACTGATTCAATGCAATCACTGAAGAGAGAAGGCCAAAAATACATAGCGCACATGATTTTTTGGGCGGTGGGAAGGCCGGAGAGGTGGCCACCACAAGCGCCGCTATGACAGGCATTGAGGACTTGTTCGGCTTCAGCGTGTGTGAGGCAACGATGAAGGACAATATCTACTCCATGATGATAAAGGTCATGGCCGATTAGAAGGTAGCGAGAGGCTTGGTGTCGGAAACGTTGTCGAGCATCATGATCAAGATGAAGGGCGAATTTTTGGGTTCGCAAGTAGGTTAGGATGTCACCGTACCAAGGATCATCGGTGGTGATGGCAAATAAATTTTCATCGGGAAGAGCATCATTAATTGGAGTATCTTGCGTCTTGGTAGGAAAATAAAAAATGAGTTTAGTGAGGACTAAACCTTTCTTACTTTTTGGGGTGACAAAGTCAAGGTCTAATTCTTCGAGGATAATGACCCAATGAGCATACTTCTTATTGAGGATGTGTCGACTCAATAGGAAAGCCATGGGGTTGGAATCAGTCACAACCTTGGTGGAACGCATGAGGATATAATGACGTAATTTTTGGACTGAGAACACGACAGCTAGGGCTAATTTTTCTTCATGCGACTAGGACACAGGTGGACCAACAAGGTTCTTACTGACATAATAGATCACAAGTTCGATACCATTATCATCCTCCTGGATAAGGACACCAGCAACCGAATAGGTGAAAGCGGAGATGTATAGGATTAAATCTCGGTCAAAGTCAAGAGGACGGATCAAGGGAGCGGATGTGAGAGCATGCTTGAGGGCATCAAAAGACTCTTGAGCATAGGTATCCCAGACAAATGGGGTGTGAGATCGAAGAAGTCTAAGGAAGCCATGTGCGGTAGTGGCGTAGTCATGAATGAATCGACAAAGAAAATTAGCTTTACCTTGGAGACTTTCTAGCTAGCGTAAGGTACAAGGTATAGGAAGTTCAAGAATGGCTTGAACCTTCAAAGGGTCAAGATTTATCCTATATTTAGACACTATGAAGCTGAGAAGATGACCGACAGGAACACAGAAGACACATTTCAATGGGTTAAGGTGAATGTTATACTTGCGACATCGGAGGAAAATGGTACGCAAATCATGAAGGTGTTGCGCCCGATGTTTAGAATGCATAGTAAGGTCATCTAAATAGGCAAGGATGATATGAGCTAAGTCATGGAAACAATAAGACATGGCTCATTGAAAAGTGGCGCCGACATTTTTAAGGCCAAATGGCATGAATCGGTATGCGAAAGTGTCCCACAGACTAATGAACGCGGTTTTAAGTTGATCAACACGACGGATAACAATTTGGTTATATCCGGAGAAGCCATCCATAAAGGATAGAATCTCGTGCCCCGCACAATCATTAATGATTTTGTCAATAAATGGTGTGGGGAAGTTGTCTTTGGGACAAGCTTTGTTCATATCGCGGAAGTCGGTGCAAACACAAATGGTGCCTTGTTTTTTGAGGATGGGAATTGGGTTCGACACCCAAGTGATGTATTCGATGGGGTAAATAAAACCAGATTGCCAGAGCTTATGAATTTTAGCTTTGATGGCTTCATGTCTAGAGGGATGGATGGGTCCCAAATTTTGATGGACCGGAATGGCATCAGGCCATGTGTCGATGTGGTGTTCGACAATGGCAGGATCGAGTCTGGGCATTTCTGAGTAGGACCAGGTGAAAATATCACGGAATTCTTTGAAGATTTTGGTGTAGGCTTCAATTTCATTCTTAGTGCATTGGGTGCCCATGGTGATATGTTCTTCAATACCTAGTTTGAAAAAAATGTCTATTTTGATGGTAGGATAGATATTAGCCATATTGCCTTCTTCGAAAGCGTCAGGTGCAAGGATGGAGTTTTTTAACCAATCAACTTTATCAGGAATGAAGTATTTAGATTTGAGGGCATATTGGTCATGGGATTGGTGTGGTAGGAAGTAAGCATGATGGTGCATATCGTCCAATGGAAAATCAGGTTTGGTCATGGCTTCCATGATGTCTTCATCAGTCTGAAAGATGGGAAGAGTGGGTGGAATAGGAGGATCAGTAGAAATATGAGACACCTAATTTTGAGGGGGAAGGTTCAAATGTGTGTCGGCATGAGGTTTGACAGTAGAGCGAACAGAGGAGTGGGTAGGCGAAACATCGGGGTAAGTAACTAAGGGGTCGGTTGCTGGGAAATGCGGGGATGAGGAAAGGTAGGAAATAGTGGCTGAATGTTTAGTCATTTCAGTATCGGTATGAGAAATGGTAATCGGGGTAGACATGTGGTCTGGTGTCAGGGAAGAAGGATGACAGGCAAGCATGGCTTCGAATTGGCGATATGCGGCTAAAGAAGCATGATACGCGTCAAGGCGAGGGTAAAGATGGGTATAATGTCCATGGAAATCGCACAAAGAACAAGGGTGGTTGGTGCGCAAGTGTTTAAGTTTGGGAAGAGAATTAGGTATGGTGGCACAGACTTTAGGAATATTGGATTCGGGAAACGTTTCATTAACCATGGTTTTGAGATGTGGTAATTCAGGGCAGGTATGGGTAGCATGTCCGACAACATCGCACAAGGCACACTGGATGGGATGTTTTGGAGGTCAAGGAGGGGTAGGGGTTGTCGAGGTGGCTTTGACCTTGGATGCCCCCTTGTGATATTTACTAGTGGTACCTGACATGGTCACAACAGGAGGTGGTTCCTACTGAAGGGACTGAGGTACAGGTGCAGTGGGAGAAGCCATGGGTATCGGTTGAACTGGGGTCAAAGAAAGATAATTTTTGGGTTGGCTAGGCAGAGTAGTGGTTGGGGGGTTTAGGTACCATACGAGTATACCCAAGGTCAAGTTGGGGAGGGATAGGGTGGCCAAGATAGGGACAGAATGAGTTCCAGGAGGGGGAGCAAGGAAAGGAATCTAACCAGCAGGGAAATGGCCAGGAGGAATGGTGCCAAGGGGGTTGTGCTCATGCGGGGTCGACCCAGGGGGGTAGAGAGGTGCCTGAGGAATGTTCAAGGAAGGGGATTACAAAGGAAGAAGGTTGGCTAGCGGGGGCGAAGGGCTAGGAGCTGGTGGGATTGAGTGTGTTTTCTTACTTGCCAAAGTGGGCTATGCAAGGTCAGCCCAAGAAGATTACATCATGCAAACATTCACCATGCTAGGATCGGGTACGGGAGGGGGGTCAAAAAAGGTGCCAAGTAAGGAGTATTTATAGATGCCAGGGGAAACACTGGTCAAAGAATCAACATTTGGCTTATTGGTGATAGTAGAGATGGTGGACTTAGGGGATGTCTAAGATTTTGGTTCATGGTAAGTCAACTGGTCAATCATGACAAGCTTGCCATTATGAGGAAAGAACATCTTGCGGTGAACTGTGGATGGGACGGCAGACATGGCATAGGTGTAACTACGCCCCAAAATAATGTTGTAGTCAAGAGGGGCGTTGATAACTTCCACGTAGACGCAAACAGTCTTACCTACAAGGGTAATAGAACAGTTACGGAAAAGGCCGATGGGCTGGGAGGCATGGCCATCCCACGTACGAAGGGTGATTGTGGAAGGGGCCAGCTCAGGAGATCCAAGTTGTTTCCAAACTGAAGCAGACATCACACAGGTAGATGCCCCCTCATCAATAATACACCAAGCTACGTTGGCATTTTAGATTTTGACTGGGATTTGGAAAGCAACAGAAGCAGGAAGAGGGGGATGGTCAGACTGACGGGCGTCAAAAACAATTAATTGGTCATCAACAGGGTCTACAGCACCCACGGCAGATATTAGAGCCTTCTTTTGATAAGGACACGACTGGAGGAGTTCCAGTGTTGAAATGGCAGCTGGAGATTATGCCAAATCATCTACTATGTTGTATGAATGGGTAGTGCGACCCAAGGCATTATTTCAGCGTAATGGGCCCTTAGGAGTTTTGGTATGAACCTCGGCTTTGGGTAGAGGGATTTGCAAGGGACCATTGGGTGTCAACAGAGGCTCTGTAGGACCTGAAGATGGGGACCCGTAGACAGATGTAATGGGAGGCATGGAGTACTGACGGGATCGAGTTTGAAGGTTGAGGTCAACGGTGGGAGGTTGGTCAGAGGCCATCAAGAGGATCTGATAATCGGAGGAACCAGAAGGGGAAGGTTGAGTGGTTATCAGGGCATGAGGTGGTTGAGTGGCCACGAATCCTTGTTGAGGGAAAGGATTGGTAAACACAAAGGGTTGAGAAGTAGCCGTATGAGGAGGGACAGTAGGGGAGGAGTGTTGTCCTCGCACGGTGGCTTGAGACTCCCACATCTGCCGCATTTGTGGTAATAAGGGACAATTGTGAGTGTAATGACCATAAACACCACAACACGAGAAGGGCTTATTGGTGCGAAGCGGCCTGTCCGGCTTGGGCTGAGAGCCCTGTGGCTGGTTGGCAGTGGTAGAGTTAAGACTTGAAGGATTGGATCTACGATTACCAGTAGCGGGTTGATCGCCTTTCCTCTTCCTTTGAGAAGGAAGAATATTAGTTGCCCCCTACTGCACAAATAATTTCCCTGGAGAGGGTAGCAAGTGCGGGTGCGGGGGTGGAGAAGGTAAGGGAGTGGGAGGGGTGGAGGAGCTGGGACACTAGGCTGTGGGTACGGACAAGGGGTAGGATGGGCAACATTGAGGTAAGCAGGAGTGTGGGAAAAAGGGGGAGGCATTCTGTATCCTGGATACATGCTACCTGGAGGGGGGAAAGTGTCGGAGGGGCTAGCCGCTCCTGGAGGGAAACCATAGCCCAAAAGAGGTTGAGCAGAGGTATGAGACAGAGCTCCAACAATATTGTCGGCAGATTGGGATGCCTTCGAGGCATTAGGGCCACCGGGCTTGGGGAGGTCAGGAAGGATGGTATAAACATAACCAGATTGAGCATAGATAAGGTCATATTTCAAGGCTATTTGGAGGGCGGCTTCTTCAGTTTGGGGAAAATGGGATGCGACATCTTTTCCAATGGGAGGTAAGAGAGAGTGAAGGAACCAGTCCATGTAAACCTGATCTTCAAAGGGGGGAGCACTACACAAGCTCCGTCTTCGTCGCCATTCCTATACATGAGCGGAAGGGCGGGTCGAAGAGGATTGATGAAAAGAGGTTAAGAGTTTAGTACCAGTGTCGTATCAGAGAGGGAGCTAGAAATAAGATAAAAAGGCTTGGGCAATGGTCACAAAGGTGGTATGGGAAGAGGTGGCTTGATCAACATACCATTTAGAAGCTTCGCTGGTAAGTATGCATTGGAACAATTGAAGACGGATGGACTCGTTGGTGATGGAATTGGAGGAACAACACATGTGGAAAGATCGAATATGGTTATAGGGATCTTCACTAGCAAGGCTTTCGAACTTGGGAATGTCGGAGGGGAGCTTGGTTGGCATAGTAGGCCAATTGAAATCATGGCAAATAGGATCATTAATCAGCTGATTGAATTCGGGGAGACTGAGACCAGCCATATAAGGGAGCAACGGGGAAGTCGAGGTAGGTCTCATAGTGGTTCCACTAGAAAAAGACCCAGCAGTAGAACTGGGGTTAGCGCTAGGTCCTGAACTAGACATGGTGAAGGTAAGAGAGGGAGAACCAGAAGTAGGGAAAGAACCCGAACAATTAGGGGAAGAGTCGGAGTGCGGACTCAGGGGAGGACTTACTCGATGACGACGGGAAGGAGGAAGTCGACCGACCGAAAACTAAGGGTGAAGGCTAGGAAGTCTCTGAGAGAAGCGCCTTGGGGGCGCAATGATGACGGGAAGAATAAAAACCAACAAGGACATGGAGGGACAAAATCAAGTGAGGTCAAGGGCAGAGAGGTGTAGTGACAATTGATTTTAAAGTCTTTGCCAGGCATTGTTAACCAGGCTCTTCTTCACTTAGGGTCAGTGTGTGGCATGCATTAATTTTAATTTTTTAAACCCAGACGTTTTGAGAGTAAAAGAAAAAGTGTGCTGCGTAACTAAAAATAAATCTGCAGTAAATAAAATTGAAAGAACAAAAAATTAATAGCTACCAATGCATCAATCTAACCCAAGAAGGTGGGTCTCTCAAAACTAGTCTATAAGAAGGAAAAACTAAGCAAAGCATGCTGAAAAGAGGCCAATAGATATAAGGTCGAGAGGGATGGGGATCTAAAGGAGAAATCTACTCAAAAGAGGCGCAGAGAACAGTAAAGAGGCAGAGGCAAGGTTGCTGCTAAAAAAGAGGATATCAGCTAAAAATAGATGGGACAAGGAGGCAGCCCTATAAATGAACCCAAACAAAACTATATGAGGTGATTTGAAAGGGAGAAGAGCTGATCTAAAGGGATCTGAAAATGAGGTATCAGTTCTGGAAGCAAAAAGGCTGAAACCCTGGAAATGCAGACTTCTGAAATAGTAAAAATCTCCCACAAAAAGTGGAGGGTACTAGAGCCCTAAGGGGCAAGAATCCCACTTAGTTGAGTGAAAAAAATTAGAAACAGGTCTAAACGGGTGGAGATAGAGGCTGGAAAACCCTGACAGAAGCTTCAGACAAACCCAGAAAATGTGCTGTAAAATTGCAGAAAGAAGTGCAGGTCGTAGGTTCTAACCTGGTTGCAGTCCAGGTCACAGATTTGGGGCAGAAAAGTGTGACCTCAAGGCCAGGTCGAACTTTTTGGGCTGATAAGTGTGACCTGCAGATCCAGCTCTCTCGGTGGTAGATTTCAGAAAAAATTGTCGTCTCAGCTGCGGCTGAT
The DNA here is from genome assembly GCA_034641835.2 of Pinus albicaulis. Taxonomy (NCBI): domain Eukaryota; kingdom Viridiplantae; phylum Streptophyta; class Pinopsida; order Pinales; family Pinaceae; genus Pinus; species Pinus albicaulis. Next base: position 738,948,159 of record CM076574.1, on the reverse strand, counting down.
GTCTGTCACCTGTGCAATAAGGCCAGAAACACACGAAAGTTAAAAATTTGACTGTTTGAGGGTTTTAGAGGTGGAAAGCACTATAAAAATAGGAAAAACAGAAAATAGAAGAGAAACCCTAGGGTCTAAAACAACTGGATATGTAGGAATATATGAAATGATAGCGGTCGCAAAAGAAAACTCGTGTGGAGTCGCCAATTGTTAGTATGAATCTTTCATCGTAAAATATCACTTTAGCTACGCATAACAAATAGCCCTAACATTGATTATGGCTGTAAAATCTCTTTAAGTCTACAATGAGATGATCCAGATAGTGCTGCACAAATCCAGATCTAAGCACAAAAGACATTAAGCAGATAAAATACAATATGGCTCCATGCATCCAATAGATAAGACAAGAACAATGTATTTAAAATAATTTTATATTATACTAAAAAATGGGGCACCTGAGAGGAAAACAAGGTGCTTTTCGGTTCTCCTCAATGGGATGGGTTCTTGAACGTCCTCAGTGTTTCAGATCTAAAATTCCTCTCTCTTATTGGTGTAGACAACCCAAACAAACATAGAACTCAATGGGAGCTCACAAAGCAAAAATGGAAAATGGTGACCAAGAGTAGATCCAGTGTGATCTAATGCAATGGAGGTGACTAATGAATGGGGAAACCCCCTCTATTTATAACAAAATATTGGGGTGTTCTAGAACTTGGTGCATGAATAAAATATTGTTAATCAAATTCTAGAATCGCCCTTTAGGAATATTTTATTATATTTGTTGGAGGGAAAATGTCTTTTGACTTGGGTCAATTCATTTATTTATTATTTTAGGGAGATGGTGGGAATATAATTAAATAAATAATGATTTATTTAATTATTTAAAAATGATTTAGTCGAATTTAACTAGGAATATTATTTAAATAATGATTTAAATAACTTATTCCTAGGAAATAATTAAATAAATAATGATTTATTTAATTAATTTCCTTGTTTTTGGTTAAATATGACTACGAGATATAGACAAATGTTATTTCATATGGTGAAAGCAATTTTACTTAGGGTAAAATTGGTCTTACATGGTTTACTTGGGTTCATCTAATGATAATAGGTTAGATGACCAAAAAAATGGTGTAACAGACTTATAAGACTTATTTCTAGCATGATTGTCATAGGATTTGCTATAGGAATCCTTATGATCAAAGATACTACAAGAAAAATAATAACCATTGAAAATTTTTTACACCTAGGAGTATTTTGATTTTGAGATGAAATGCTTCTAATTCCTTGATTCCTTTTCTTCCAAGGGAGATCAAAATTTTCATGATTTCTTGTCTGACCATCTTAACCATTCAAATTGTTTTAGGTTGTCCTATTTTTTTTTTGTTGATATATACCTCTATTATTTTTCTTTCTTTCTTTATATTTCATTCCTTGCTACTACTGATGTCCACCTTTAACTCATTTGACAACAATATCATTGATTCTTTATTTTCCTTCATCCTTCTTGGCGCTTGACTCTCCTTCACAAATTAGTCTTGTATTAATGAGAGAATATATTTTACTACTGAGAATATCATCCAATATATTGGTACTATTCTAAAATTTCAACTGATTTTTCTTTTTTCTAGATAATTTCTTAAATAACTAATCCCAGCTTGTAGTTTCTCACAATGTCCTTATATTTCATTTAGCTTACTAGTCATTACTTCTTTCACTCTTTTGGCCTATTCTTACTCAATTATCATGAGAATGAGAGTTATTCTCAAATAATCATTCTCAAGTTCCATATATTCATATTCTTTCAATTGTTCCTTTTTCTATAGATTTCTTTTTGAAAGATTCTTCATCTCTCCTAAAGTAGAGATGAGTTTTATTCTAAGATATATCTTTCATCAATATTTTCCTTTATCTCATCAAAGGAACTAACTAATTCACAAACAAGATCCATTTCACTTTAAATTCCTTATACTTCTAAATATAATATCTCTTTCTGATTGACTTCAATTTATTGAATAATATCTTGATATTCTATTGCTGTAAGTATAAGATTTTATTCATTTCTATTAGATGTATAAATATGTGCTTCTTATGAAATTTCGTATGAAAATTTAGCTAAAAGATGAACTATTCTTCTATAATTACAATAGAATAACATCTTACCTAAAAATCACATCTCCTTATCATCTTCTTCACTTCCAGATTTATTTTCTGAGTGTTGATCAGTAGCTTGGTCATTTATTATAGGGGAATCCTCTTTATGATATGATTCACTATCTCAACAATGAAGTTCTTCAATATTTACTGGTGCGTTTTCATTTCCTTCTTCACACATACTTGTAGTTTATCTAGCATTTATTTTGCAGTCTAAGAATTTCTCACTTTATGAGAGTCTAAATTTGATAATCCTTTCATGATAACCTTGTTTTATTATATATCATATTAATTATTCAATCCATTCTTACCTTCTAGAGAAAATAACTTGATCCATTAAATAATGGTGCTCCATCCAGGGAAGAATACTCATAGTTATCAATGATCGCTTCAGATCAACTTTCTAGTTGTTAAACTTTTCCTAAAGGAACTTGCTTTAAAGCCAATTGTTGGAAACTAAGATAATAATTTGGGGGGGGGGGGGGGATTAATCAATATTACTCCAAATTTTAACAATTATCGCCAGTATACACTATTTTAATTTATTAAGAAATCAACCATGTAAGAAACTCATAAATCGTACAACAACACCATAAACATCATACACATATGAGACACTGATTTTATGTGGAAACCCATAAAGGAAGAAGCCCACCAATATTTTTTTTAGTAATTTATGCAATTTATAGCTCCAACCTACAATTACATTATTCTTAATAGCACCAACCATAAGGAAGAACTCATTCCCTAATTTATACGCACCCACCTGTAGGAGGCAACGACCTATTGGAAGCACCAACTCCGTTTGTTGTATTTTCTTGGAACCAAGCAGTGGGAAGTTCCAACTATCTACTTTAGAGGAACCCACTTACAGGAGGCACTGAACACCCAACATATTTTATAGGAACCCACCTAAAAGAGGCATTATCTCCCTGATGTGTAGGCACCAACCAAAAATTCCTACCATATCCATTTTTCATAAAATTTTCATAATCATATGCACAATTACTCTATCACTTAAATATTCAAAATTATATTTTTTATTCTCACTACTTTAGCTCTTAACCAACTAGATATCTCATTATAAAACCAACATCCACATATTTCTATCCTCTAATTTCAAATCTACTTCTACTGCAGCTCTCCTCTCACACCCAAATCTGTTAACAACCCCTTTAGATTTTTTCAACTACACTTTTCTCAAATTTGAGTCTAATTATAGCATTTCAAATTTTCCCAACAATTCTTCCACAAACTTAGGTATGATATCCTCACTCATATCTACTCTTTTGATTAATATACAACAAATCAAATCTTATATCCTCATATATCTATGATCTATACACTTCTTTTTGACTTAACCTTCTTCAAAATCCTTTAGAATATATCAACCTCTCTAAGTCATGACCAATTCACAAACTTATAATTATTAATTCATTCTTTATATTATCTTAGCCTCTCACAATATCAACCTAGACACATACTCAAACCACTCAACTCTTCATTGGAACAACACTTATTTTGTTTCCTCATTTTGGCACTCTTTCTCTCCATATAATTTCCAATAAGACTGCTACAATCTCTCGTGAATGGATATGCATTTTATATCCTTTGTATCTCAAATAACATGGCTATAATATTTCAGTTCCTTCCCCTGGTTATTTTGATTTAAATTTTATCAATAAACTAATTCACCCTAGCCATCATCACGCATTTCATTCTTAACTATATTTTAACTAAATTTGGTACCTAGAATGAAAAATTTCTAATAGTGAAGTGCCTCAACTTTCAACTCTCTTCACATAATACCATGGCCTTAAAACTATGCCTTAAACTATCAAAGGATAGTAACTGTCTCACCCATTAGTGATCTACCCATGTGACCAAAATTGAGACGAAAAACATTGACTCTAATGGCGCTTAGCCTTGTAATTTGATAACTCGGTGCTTTAAAAAAATATTTGTTATTTTAGAAAGCATGAAACATGAATTTTATGTCATTTGCAGTGACAGGGTGTTCTTATATCTTTCAAAGTATGTTAACTATGGTAGTCATCCAAGTTGAAAACCTATGCAAGCCTTTTTACTTCTAGCTCCACAATGCAACATGAAGTATTCCTTTGTTTAATGGAAAATTGTTGCCATTAGCAAAGCATGTCAACCACAACATCATTCAACTTTTGAACTCCACAAATTTTTTTAATTTTATTGTAAACTATAATTATATGTCAACTTTATAGTCCATCCTACCAGTTATCATTCCATGTCATCTCCATGCCACATATCACCTTATGAGTGGTGCCATATGTCACCAGGAAAAGTGCCACCTTGCGACCCAAAAGTGAAAAATCTACATGCAACCTATAATTTCCATGTCAGGCCACATCATTATAATGTTTACCTATCCTTCCAACTAGTTTCAACATCATTAATTTCCTCCAATCATCTTTCGACAAATATCTCTTTTCCATCAAGCCATGTTGTATCTTATCCATGTCAAAACAGTAAAATCTCCACACTGGGCCATGAAATTATATATGAAGTACTAGAATAATTACCGTTCAATACCTTCTATCAAATGCCAAGTTATCCTCTTGATGTCATCATCATGCCACGTGTGGCTTTATTATTATGCCATGTTGTCTCTCTATCGTGTCACTACCACCTATATCTGGTACATAGGAGAGCTCGGGTTTATTTTTTTTCAATAATTTCCTTTGTAATTTCAAAAGGATCCTAGATCTTGCATTCCCATCACTTCCCATGACTCATATATTATCTCACCATGGAGTCTGTCAACCATGGAGCATCCACCATGATCCTATCTATAAGACTCTATGAACTCTCCATCGTAATACATCCACATTGTGACATATGTCAATTGATAGGGAATTTCTTGTCCCACAAAGTCTATTACTGTAAAAATTCCCATCGTGCACCTTCTACCATCCAAGAAAAACCATGCCATTGGAACCCTAAAAAAATTGAAGTGATATAACTCCTGATCCCTTGGGAGTTCTTCCAAGTACCATATACCATTGGAAATGTCTTTGAGAGGATTATCTAACTATACACTTTGCAGTAACACTTTATCTAACCCACTATAGACAAAAGTGCTTTAAATATAGGCCCTTAAATCAATATTCTGAGAACATTAAAAGACTCTTCAAAAAAAAAAACACATCATCAATGATTATTTAACATCAATGACAACCAATTGTCATCCTTCTCAACAATATCCAACAAGCTCCCCCTAAACTTGACATTACTTTATATCAATGACTACTCCTTTAACATTAGTGATAATACTTTTCTCAACCTGCATATTTGTATTTATATATGCGATGGATAGATCTCATGAATATAATCACTCATTTACAAAAAAAAAAACCTTGTAAAAAAATAAAATTCATCTAAACATTGGTTATTTAAAAATAATATATAGTTTATTTCAATTATTATAACATGGAAAGATATATAAATCCATATTTTTGTTATTTATTTATGTATTAAACAAAGGATATACTAGTATCATTTACTTTCCTATTTTCCATATCATTCCATCTATTTTTTTTAAATTCCATGTCCTAAGGCTTTCATCTCCCTCTACTACAATTATCTCAAAATGCATGGGTTCGAATTTGATTCAATAACAGTCAAAACATTGTCCAAAACTAATACCTCGAATCTTAGAAAGGATTTTGATTTTATTGTGAAACATCTCACTCATTCAATCAAGTTATTTATTTATATTGGACAGAAACATTTTCTTAAATTCTATGGAAAAAATAAGAACAACTATGTTGTGAACCACATTTCGATTTTATCACATAACAAAGTACTAAATCCTTTAACAGATTGCATTAATAACTAACAAAAAGGTATTTTTTTAAGAACTAACATAAATACTATGGATGATAAAAACTATGTTAAAAAAAATATTTTTTAAATTGAAGTTTGGAAGTTCAACATTTATTGATTTTTGAAAATATTAGGAAAATAAATTTTATTATTTTGAAGTTAGAATTTTTTATGTGTATGTATATCACATATTTTTATAAGTTGTGACAATTGAAAAATTACATAGCTTATTTGATAATAAAAACCCATAGACATTATTGTTGAAATGTACATTTTATAGCTCAATATAAGGGATAAGTGTCTTTCCTTCCATTCTCAAAGTGGAGGTGACATGCGTCTTTTTTAAAATAAAAATAAAATGTTCACTAAATAGCAGACCAATGTTAGGTATATTTGGTGAATTTTAATTAATTAATAATAATAATAATAATAATAATAATAATAAATCAATGTTAACCATAAATAAATATTTCAATATGCATGGTTATGTAAAATATTTCCAATCATACTTATAGGGAGAGATAGAGAGTGAGAGAGTTGCTTCTGAATCTGAGGGAGAACTATAATCAAAACATTTATTTGTGTGTTTTCTAAGATGCAGGATATGTGTAATTATTTCTATGCCTAGTTTAAATTTGATATCAACTTTAAATTACGCATAAAAGAAATCACACATATCCTTCATCTTCAACAACACACAAACAAAATGTTTTGATTATACTTCTCCCTCATATCATGCATTAAATAATCAACATAAATTTATCTTAACCCAAAATCTATTAAATGTCGAGAGGGATAAAATCTATTTAACTATAAATATCACTTCAAGTTTTCGATTCTAAAATATATATTTTCACCTCAAGAAATTTGACCTTTTTGAAATTTGATATATTTAGGGTTAAGGTGAATAACATTTAAAAAATCTCATACAACTACATGGCACAAAAAATTATGTATTTTGAAAAAAACAGCACCATGCTATTCCAATGGAACAAATAAACCCTAACCAATTTTCCATGGTTCGATAGTCTTCGAGGAGAGGATGATCGGTTGCAAAAGTTGATAAAGAGTTGCAATGGAAGAGGATGAGATGTGGAATGCATGATATTTTAGGACTTAAATCCCTCATATATTTTTCGTTGCTAGTTTATTTGGAAATATTATAGCTCAATATGAGGGAGAAGTGTAATTTCCCATGGTATTAATGTTAAAATTAATTCGAAAATCACTAATGATACTCTCATATTTGGTAATTTTTATAGGCCTATGTTATAAGTCTTCTTTCTTGAAAACTCTTATGCATGTGTAGAGTTAAATACTATGAAAGAAAGGCACGTGTAGAGCTAAAGTCTGCCCAAAAGTGATGTATGTGTCGATGTAAACCATCTACAAATGTAAAAGGCTATATTTCACTGCTCCACACAAGGTGGGACAAAAATGGAAATATCCAATTTATAATGATGTTAGAAAAGGGACCGAGCTATTTAGACTTGAGTGTGAATGTTAAATAATAAATTTGAGATGATTAAATTAAGAAGAGGTAATAAATGATTTATTTATCTTGTTTGGCATTTGACCTGATTATTTAAAGTAGATATAAACTAATAAAACAATGATATTGTATAGATAAATTAAATAATTAAGATAAGTATATGTTACTAACTATGCAGATCCTACAACTTATGCAAGGAGCACAACTTTCCATATCTCTTCAACCATTATGCAAAAATTACTTTAACAAGAAACAAAAAAAATATAGGTCCATCCTTTATACATTAATTTAATCAGGTATGGAAACCAACAGATCCACATGAGAAAGAAATCAGTCCATATTTAAATTCAATATTATACTTGGAACACACATCTAAGACAAAAAAACAACTATCTAACCTTTATATTCATTTTTATTAACAACAAATATTTAGAGATAATATACAAGCTGCGAGCAGCTCTTGGAAAACATAGGCTCAATCAATAATTATGGATAATTACATAGAATTAAAACCCATAAAATATTGCATAGCAAGTGTTATGTCACAATTCTTCACATAATTCATCAACAAACTTGGAATATAAAAATTAGAAAAGACCATACTCGAATAGAGTAACAAGACAATAAAAAAATAAACCAATATTTTTAGAAAATCAGAAATGCAAAAATATTTTCTTATATTGATAATTACTTGTGATGTATTGTTATAGTATTTAAGTATTTCTTCACTTATTTATATCTTTTTTTATCTTCTTATTATCAGAAACTCTTAAAACATAAATGCGTGAATATCAAAACAACAAGGGAACATGATGTAGGCTCTCAATCAGGGAAAAAAATCTCTCCTAGGGTAAAACCAAACAAAATTCTATTATATTATTCGTGAACCAAATAAAATGAGACAACCAAGGCTCTTACAGAACAAAAAGTCCTCCTTCAATCCAAAAAGTTAGCCTCCCAACAATATTAGTCCAATTCTAGTCAAGTTCTCCAAGAGTCTACATAAGTCAATCATTCCAAAACAAGTCAATGAGGATCTCGACCCTCTTTGAAAATTTTAAAAATTTGGACTACAATATTTTAGACTTCACTAACCATAATTCCCTATTGCAGCTCACACATGTGATAAAAAAAGAGATAATTTTGATTTGTTTTGCTTGAGAATTGTTTCTTCCTACTTCACTATAGTTATTCTTTACTTGTAGTGATATAAAATTTCCTTTTCAGGCTCCTCGTACTTCTTCTTCTATTAGAACTATAGATTGAATCAAACTTAGATGGATGCCCTACTAGGTCGAAGATGTTGCTTATATATAGTATTCAAGGGTGATCAAATCCCTTGAATGCAACCAACTTGATGGAAGGGTAGGTCAACTTGGTGGAGGAGAGATACATGATTATTTTACATAAAATAATTTCTCTTCTCTAATATAAAAATCCAAATAATGATCTAGAATATGATGACAAACACAATGACTCATGACTCAATCCTAAAATCACTCAACAGGTTCTTTGACCTATAACCATAATAAATAGAGCATGACACTCATGCTTATAAAATAATTTTCTTTGATCTTTACAATGATTTTTATTTTCTTCTCTTTATAAATACATAATAATTACATTATATCATGAGCCAAACAAAAATTATGAATACCAATACTATTTACATTTTTGACACTCCCTCTTAAATAGGGATATATTGATAAGTGTTCAACCAGTACAAGGATGACCTCAATATGTAATTTTCTAAGAAGAGTATCAATCCATTAAAGTAACATATAGTCTTCCTTCCAAGGTACCAAATAAACATATTAAATATCCAAGCTTCAAGACACTAATTCAAGGATCCAAGTGTCAGGACACTAACTCATAATCACGGATCCAAGTGTTAATTTTCAAGGCCCTAACTCATCAAGGACCCCAGTGTCATCGAATAAACCTACTTATGACGAATCCCTCCATATCATCTAGTCCAATATATCAATTCCAACAGAGTTTTATACATCATCCATGTCAAGGCACCAAAACAGCAGGGGATTTTGACATCATCAACCACCTTAGAAACATATTTCAATATCATCTAGATGTCCTCCCTAGTACCATCATATGGAATCACAATGTAAGGTACTGACATCTCTCTGAAATTAGATATTTCTTTTAATTCAAGCATTCTTATCAAATAATGAAACTTCTCAAGGAGATATCAACACACCAACTACTTTTTCATCCAATAGAACATATTGTAGCTCCCTAACCCTAACCAATATTAGTACTTATTATCAATATGCTAGCATAAAACATGGGGTGTTCGACCATTTTGATGTTACTTTGATTATTTCAATATCCAATCAAATCTTGATTCCAACTTCCTTTTCTAGCCTTACAAGTAGCACAAAAATCAGCCTCAACACTACTCAAAATAACCAAATCTTGTTCACTAATAAAAAATAACCACCAATAGTACTTTATGCATTCTATGATCTTATAATCTCATTCTCACCTCATGGCCTTCACTGCACGTATGACTATTCGTCCTGGCCTAGTGCATGACACCTAAAGAAAAGAATCATGTCCTCCCTCTTAACTTGGGAAGATACATACTATCCTTCATATATCCAAGCTCCCTCTCAACTAGAAAGATAAGTCCATTATCAAAAAAAATTACTCTTCTAACTATAGAGGCTCTTTCTTTTGAATTATCAAGTCACAAGATAACTTCAATCTTCTGGAATATTCATATGGAAATAAAGTTAGAATTCAATCACCAGGGTTCTTACAACTCCCTCTTTTCATCATTATCAAAAACATCATAAATTCATCATCAAATAGAAGGTAGGCTTACATATTTACAATATTTTTAAAACTATGTACTTATAAATTTTATCAACAAGTAAAATAAAGAAAAATATATGCGTACAAGGGCATGGAGATAATTTTATTAATCTAGGGTTATCATGTTATCACAAGCAGAGAGTATAGGGTTATCATGTTATCAGAAGGAGAGAGTATAGGGTTATTAATACTTCAATAAGGATTTAAACCATAGATATCCAAAATCTAAACCTTGTTAGGGTTTCAATCATAGCAGAAGCATTTACACCTAGGGTTGAACTTTCATGTCATAAGCTCTTAAATCAGCCTTTTCTAGGGTTTTTTCATAAACACTAGATAGTATCATCAAAATATAAAATTAAAAAAAGTTATGGTTTTATCAAAGTATCAAAAGACAATAATACAAGGGTTGATTTAAACAAGAAATCAAACACCCTAAGAATATAATAATGTTCATGATTCTATAGAAAAACCCTAGAGATGAGAGAGTCATTAAAATAAATAAAGTTTTAAAAGACAAAAATGATGAAACCTTCTAATTCAATGGATATCTGATATAAATATTATAAATTTTAGCATACCTCAAGTTTCTCCTTCCACAAAAATTGAAAGGCTCTCTCTTGAAAGACTCTCTCTCCAGCAAGGCTTCTTTCAAGGCACAGGTCTTCCTTTGGAGGCTTCCTCTAAATCTAGCCATAAAAAATTTATTTAGAGTATATGTGAAAACCCTCTTTTCAAGGAAAGGATTATAATCAAGTAATAAAAATGAAGCTATATACAAATAGGAAATAATCAACAACGTAATGAAAGAGATAGAGAACATAATACTTATATTTTCTAAGAAAGTAGAGTCTCTCCTCTTGATCTTGCATTGATCCATATATAGTGATGGATTTCTTAAACTCATAAAAAAAAATCAAGAACTCTCTATCAAATCCTATTAGATCTATAAACCCTGTTGGGGTTCCCATGTTTTGGCAAGGTTGGCAATACCAAAAGATGAGAAAACATCAAACCACTTTTAGACCCTAGGATCTAGCCCTCCTAGGTCCAGAGAGGGATCTATCTATGATTGTCAAAGGTAAATGTCTTTAAGGCTAAAAGATTAAGATATTAGGCTAGTTATAGGCACAAGGTTTGTTTGTTTGATTTTTTTTTATTTGGTTGTTGGGAATCAAGAATGAAGGGTTCAATATAACACAAGGCAAGACAAAGAAGATTCTAGGCAAAGAGAGATAAATTCAGATAGTATTCAAGACCATTGGGAAAATGGAGTCAGGAAAGGGTTTACTTGTTGTTCAATATGCAGGCTTTCAGTTGGGCTAGTCATCTAAAGCATTGGATCCTAAAATGATAGGTGGAGTGAAAAAATTAGGAAAGAAAGTGAAAGAATGAGGGTAAACCAATTTCTGTCTATAGATTAGGTCAGAGGTCATTTAACTCTAGACCTGCTTGGACATACTCTTAGGAAACTCTCAAAGAAGGGCAAGGAACAACTTGAGGGAAACTTAGATAGGTTTAATTAACTGAAAAGGATCCTAGTGAGACAGAGATAGAGTTCTACACTCCCAGTGTTCCCAATTCATTCAATTAAACTCTAACAAGAACATCTAAGAAGCAGATTCATTAACTCATACATCAGTTAGTAGGCAATAACATCCACTACACTGGTTAAATTAACTGAAACTAATTCTTAGATAACACATTTAGCAGAAAAAATTAAGGCAAGGAGAGCAAAAGCATAGGGTGCCTAACAAGGGCAAATCCTATGCCAAATTTCTGATGCAAGCCAGAAGAACTAAAATGGAATGAAATAAAACACAGAGACATAAAAACCTCACCGCAGCTTTAGATCAGGATCCAAAGAAATGTGCTTGTCATATTAAGAGCAACACCAATCAGGTACAGAATTTTCCAATAGCTTGAAATTCAATTTGAAAACATACTACTCAACCTATATTAAAACTTTACACAGTGAGCATGCCTCAAGAGAAAAAGTTGCAATTCTCAGATATCTCATCAACAACCTTTACAATAATTTTCTCATGAGTTTTATAGCTGAAAGAGAGCAGAGGAGGTAGGTGAAGAAATAAATGAAGAATTAAAACTCAGAAAGGAAAGAGGGCCAAAGCCCATTCTGTTTTAAATCTGTGCATTAATATCTAGCACTTTTGGGATGAAAGAGTAATCTCCTTCAGTCTTCCAATTACTCTGATATGACTCTGGTGTACTTTGGTTGCAGAACTCTGTATTAATTTTGGTGCATAAACAAAATGGTAAATAAATGACTGAATGGTCTGCCATACTTGTGAAACAAATGATCTGGTAGCTTTGGACTGTGGTCTGGGCAGAAATTTCTTCAGGAACATGGTAGAAACAGGGAACAGTATGGGCGCTTGGTCCTTTAGGGAACGAACAGTCTGCTGATGTGAAACCCTGAGCTTTGATTGCACTGGGAAGGACTTTGCACGGTCAAACTCTGTATTTTTAATGAAAATAGCATTCAGATATCCTCCTGGGTTCTTCTCTGTACCTTTAAAATCTAAATCGATCGTTCTTTGGGTTTGCGCCGCTGTAACAATGACCATGAGCCATGGCAGCATTTCACCACTCATACTCTACAAAACCCATAACTGAGTTGAGAAATTAAATGTATGGGAGGGAGGACAGAGCGGAGACTCATGAAGAGGTGGTGTAGCGGTGGCAGAAATGGCGATTTCAAATGGAACAATGGTGATGAATGTAGTGATATGGCGTAAATGGTGAATACTAGTGTTTAACAGAACAATGCTTATGGAACATTCGATCATGGTTTGATGGCGGAGATCGACGGCAGAGATGCAACAGCAGGATGGTATATGAAATGGGCGGAATAAATTATGGAATATTTAAACTTTAATGCAAAACACGAAACTTTGGACTATGGAGGAAATATAAAGGAAATGAACGAAATGCAATGGAAATGTGATGGGAATGATTGTACGAGGTGGGGCCCATATGAAAATCGCAATCGCAATCGGAGGGAACAAAGGAATGACACATTACAAAGTTGCGGACGCGATGGAGTTTGCGATTGCGATTGGGAGGAAAACCTTTGTAAAAACAAAATATAACAATTTTCCACTTTACAAAGGGGAAAACCCTTTATTTTATGAATGGGCAGAGGTAATGTATGGTGGGTCTGGTAAGCCAATCGCAATCGGAGATTGGGAGCGGGGGTAATCCAAACGTGCATTTCAAATTTTGCGATGCGATCGGAGGAGCGGACGCGATCGGGAGTACGCAGGGAATGCTTGCGATCGGAGTGATCGGGGGATTGCAATCGGGGAGGTCAGCGAGGTGACACAAAGAAACTTGTGATTTCAATTGGGTAGGGAGTGCGCGGACCATTGGATCCGGCGGGAAGATCGACGGTCCACATGTGATCGGAGCATCGCAATCGGAAGGAGCGGAAGGGGTGACAGAAAGAAACTTGTGATTGCAATTGGGCGGGGAGTGCGCAGACCGTTGGATCTGGCGGGAAGATCGACGGTGGAGAATGCAGTCGGGAGATTGCAATCGGGGATTGGAACGATTGGAGGGGAGTTGCGATTTCAATGATCGGAGTCAAGTTTCGATCAATCACATCGCAAACATTTGCGATGAGTCGATCGGGGGACTTAACATAAACATTGCGATTAATAAGATTTGTGATTAGTGTGGGCCATCCGATCTTCATGGTAGATCAATGGTGGGGAACATGTCATGGGCCTTATATAGCAGAGAAATTGTATCGGAGTTTTTAAGTCTTTCAAAGGAATTTTAATGCTTCGCTTCCAGTTTTCTGATGCGATTAGCGCCCAAGGCATTAAGCGCTTGGTCTTAGGTAACGATTACATGGGGAAGTGGTTTAAGGGGACCGGAAGGAAAGGGGCTAGGCCCTATTATAAGGTTAAAAAGTGGGGTTTTGCCCATTTTCAAAGTATTTAAGGCTAGGAGAGGGGTAACGATAGAGGAAACTAAGGGGAATTTGGCCCAACAAAGGGTACGAGTGGAATTTTAAAGGCGATTTTTGGGGAATTTAGGAAGCCTTAGGGGGGAATTTTTGGAATGGAAAGGGTACCTTAAAAAAGGAAAAAAGGGGTAGAATGAGACATTTTGTAGAGGTACAAGGGAAAATATAGGCCTTTTGGAGCACAATTTTTGTCATCAGTGAGGCTCATTTACTCAAGAACAACAGAGGGAAACAGTCAAAAGAAGGGAACATAAAAAGCTTCAAGGATGATGTGTTTTCAAGGGAAATGCATTCCTTGAAGGCTTATAAAACAAAATAGCCCCTTGATTTCTTGTCAAGGAATTCATAGGGGGTTAACAGTGGCTCCACATGGGGATGGCTTCTTCTTGAAGGAGTCAAGAATTTAGAAAAATGATCTTTGGTGTAGGCCAGATGCCTACTGCTTAAGCCACCTTTCTTCTTTGATTTTCATCGCCCACAAATACGATAGATCAGCAGAAAAATTCCCAAACAATCTTCCTACCCATCCTACAATCCTAGCATTTTTCTTCTAGGGTGCATTTAGACTAGCAGACCCTTTACATCATTTATTTTTATAACATAAAATAAACCTATTCTAAATCTACCCTTATTGCTCCATGAGACCAGATTAGACTGTTGGTCTCACATGTTCCTCTACCTAATCTAATATCTGCTGGGATTAAACTGTCCAACAAATTTCTTCTCTACATTCTACAACAGAAATTTAAAAATAGTCAAACTAGGATTAGACAGTCTAGTTTGCTATAGATCCAAGGCATAAAGACAATTGCACATGGACAGAAAATTGCTGAAAACTGAAAACAAAACTTTGAAGGGTTGAAATCTGAAGCTTGGAGTATCCTTCTTCTCTTTCTGACTCAAGTTTTGAGCTTGCTAGAGTCACTCTTTTTCTTCATTTCAGCTCTGTTTTTGGGCATGTTAGAGTTGATTCTTCTTTTTCCTTTGCTGGTCTAGATTTTAAGCATGTTAGGACCAGCTACTTTGTTTCTTTTGGCTCAGGTTTTGATCATATTAGAGCCAATCCTTTTCACTTCAGAGGTTCATGTTTTGAGCCTATCTAAACCTCTCCTTTTTCTCTATTTTTTGAAACATTTTTCTCTTTTCTTGAAAACAAAACACTGCAATGGTATGTACAATGGAAATGGAAATTGGAAATTGGAAATCAGGAGAAGTAGTGTTTGAGCATCCTGCCATTTACAGGACCCCCAAACAGCTCTGTACCATCTAATTCTTGTAGAAAAAAGGCATTTGGACCCACAGTGGCCTAGATGATGTATGGACCTTGCCAAAAACTGTCAAACATGTTGTGCTTTCCTTTGTCCTCTCTCCTTGAGTCCCACTTCAGAACTTTATATCCAATTTTGAAATCAGCAGCTTTGGTTCTTTTATCAAACAACTTCTTTATATTTTCCTAAACTTTCACTGCTCTGTTGTAAACTTCTTCCCTTGTTTGCTGGAGATGAATTGTCTGGTTTATCCTTCTCACCATACTGTCTTCTTCCATTTGAATCTCTTGGAGCAGCTTAATCACTGGTACCCCAAGGCTGGTAGGAAACACTGCTTCTGTCCCATAGAAAAGCTGATACGGTGACATGCCAATGGACTTATTTTTTGTAAACCTGTCAGCCCACAAGGCATGCACTAACTTGTTATGCCATGACTTTTTGTTCTCTTCCAACAACTTCTTGATGATGGTCACCAGGCTTTTGTTTGATGATTCAGCTACGCCATTACCTTGAGGATAATAGGCAGTTGAATGACCAAATTTTATTTGATACCTGTGACAAAAATCAACCATTTTATTGGATCCAAAAGTAGCAGCATTATCAGTGATTATTTTTCTTTGGCAACCAAACCGAGAGAGGATATGACCTTCTAGGAACCTAATGATGACTGAATCTATGGAATTCCTAGTAGGTATGGCCTCTATCCACTTAGTGAAGTAGTCTATGGCTGTTAAGATCCATTTGTGTTGTGAAGAAGAAGCCAGGTGAATCTCTCTTATGAAATCTAGGCCCCATTGCATAAAGGGACCTTCAACGATGATGGATTGTAGGGGTAAGGGGAGGAGTTTCCTTTTGCCTTCAAAAATCTGGCATTTGTGGTAGGAAATTATCATCTTATGGATGTCGTTGAAGAGTGTGGGCCAGTAGTAACCAACCCTGAGTATTTTTTTTGCAGTGGCCTTCCAGCTCAGGTGGCCTCCACACTCTCCTGCATGGAATTCTTGCTTAATCCTCTCAGCTTCAGTTTCTGGCAAACATTTAAGAAATAGTCCATTTTTATTTTACCAATATAATTTTTCATTCATAATGCAATAGCTTCTGGCTTTTAGTTTTAGGAATCTGTCCTTGGTCTTTGACAGTTCAGGTGGAGCATTGAGGTTGGTGAGCACATAAAGGATATTAGAGTACCAAGGAGAGTTCTGAAACTTATCCTCAACAGTGGTATCAGGCAGCCCTTCCTACTCATCCAAGGCATTTACCATGTTAATTTCAAGGGCTTGCAGATTCGATTCAAGCATTAACTTAGCTAAACCCTGACCTTTGATCATTTTTTTGGGTTTTATCTCAAGGTCGTATTCTAGGATCACAACAATCCATTTGCCCCTTTTCCCATCTGGGTCTTGGGACAATATATATTTGACTACTATGTTAGGCACATAAGCTATGGTGTGGAAATGCAATATGTAAACCCTAAAGTCTTTTAAGGCCTTGACTAAGGCATAAGCCTATTTTTCCATTATGTTGTATTTCAAGGGTGCGTCTCTTAGTGCTTTGCTAAAAAAGGAAATTGGCTGTTCCATTCCCTCTGGATTTTTCTGCAGTAAGACTGCAGCCACTGTATGCTCAGAGGAAAATGAAAATATCAGGAAATCTTTAGAGAAATCAGGGCTAATTAGAACAGGAGCTTGGGTGAGTGCAAGTTTTACTGATTCAAAATATTGTTTAGCTCCGACAGTCCATTTAACTCCTACACCTTTCTTCAGCATGTTGTTCATATTCCTAAGGTGTTCAGCTAGGTTGGGAATAAACCCCCTAAGGAAGTTAATCTTTCCAATGAAGGATTGTAATTCCTTGATGTTTCTCGGGTGTGTGATTTGTAGTATTCCCTCAACTCTTTGTGGATCTATCCTAATTACCTTTTCCGATATAATGTGGCCAAGAAGATTTCCTTCTTGCAACCCAAATACAGTCTTTTTAGGATTCAATGACAGACCAAACCTTTTACATTTTTCAAACACTTTTCTTAGATGTTTTAGGTGTTCTTCTTCAGTCTTAGAATAGACTGTTATGTCATCCAATTAAATAACAATGAAGTGTCCTATCTCATATGAAAAAGCTATATCCATTGCTCTTTGGAAGGTTGCACCAGTGTTCATCAGTCCAAAGGGAATTTTTACATACATAAAGGTGCCCCATGGAGTGGTGAAGGCTATCTTGAGTTGGTCTTCTGGGATTACTAAGACTTGGTTGTAACCTAAAAACCCATCTCGCAAGGAGATCCTTTTTTAGCCCACTACCCTCTGAAGGATGTGTTCCATTTTTGGCAAAGGGTAATTGTATTTGAGTGAGGCTCTATTAAGATTCCTGAAATCAATGCACAACATGATCTCCCCTGTTTTCTTTCTCATAGCCACTAGGTTGGATACCCAATCAGATAACCTTACAGGTACAATTATGCCTGCCTCATACATCTTTTTAATTTCTTTTTGAACTGCAGGCAATTGCTTTCGGTTTATTCTGTGGAATTTTTGTATGAAGGGCTTCTTATTTTCTTTCAAAGGTATTTTTTGTTGTATGATGTTCATGTCATAGGCCTTTAAATCCTCATAACTCCACGCAAACACATGAACAAATTCCTTGAAAAGGTCAATGTATTTCTTTTTCATGTTTGCAAGAAGAGACTTAGCCAATTTAGTCATTTTGGGCTTATCTTCTGTGCCTATGCTGCATTCTTCAATGTCAAAGTCTGTGTGCTCTATGGTAGGATTTTTTTCTACGTCATCGAAGTAAAAAAGGTCTTCCAAAGGTGCTAGGCCTCGAGGTATGTTCCTATCTTTGGCCTGCAGCACCTCTACTTCTTCACTGTCTGCGTTTTCACATTCGGTGGTTGAATTTCCAATTTTTTCATTTAAAGCATTTATTTCTATGTCGTGGGGTGTTTCTTCCTCTTCTGAGGGTTCCTCACTTAGGCAACGATCACTAAACACAGAGTCCAAATCAAAAAATTCAAACTCGTTCCTGCCTATCAGGAAATATTCAATCTGCTTATCACCCTCGGAAACCCTCCAATACTTTTCATTATCTGGCACTGCAGGTCTAAATCTGTTATGTATTATGATTTGTTGGTTGCTTGGAGTCTTAGGGTATGAACTGGCTAGGCAGGCTAATCCATTCGAAATGAAGTTCTGATTTCTAGGAAAAAACACTAATTCATATTCAATGAATGTTTTCAATATGTCCACGGCATCATTCCTATATGCTCTCAACCTAGGGTGTTTGGCTGTGTATTCACCGTTCACCTGTTTTATCACCAACTCAGAGCCTCCCTGCATGGCTATTCTATGGGCTCCTATTTTCTTCAACAGATTCAAGCCCAGGATAAGAGCCTCGTACTATGATATATTATTTGTACATTTAAAATGCATATTGCAGGCATGGCTCTCTGTGTAGTCGCTCTCTGTGTTATGTAGCCATACCCCAACTCCGACAGTTCTTCTTGTGCAGGACCCATCGAAACTCATCTCCCACAGGGGTTCACTCTCGGTTTTGTTATCATTTTTTTCCCTATGGCTGGGTTCGCCATTACGTTGTGCTATAGGGTCTGCACTAGGCTATGGGCTGTTTAGTTCTTCATGTGATGTATGAGTTTGTGAGGGATGACTAGTTAGTTGTTTACCTTCTATTTTTTTCTCACTCTGAGTTTCCATTTTAGTGCACTGTCTAGGGTTTCCTTCTTCGTTTTCCTCTAAATCCAGGGTGGCCACTATGTTAAAATCTATGATCTCAACTCCTCTGTTTGTATCTATGATTTCTGGTGCTGGCTCTCCCAAGGATTCATCGTTGCAGAAGATGAAAGAGTCCAGATCTATGTGCACAGAGTACAACAGAGAATTCTCAGGTTTTTCAGGGCTACTAACCAGAAATTTCATTTGTGTCTCCCTGTACAGTCTTATAAGTTGGCTAAAAATGGGGATTGTGGCATATGCCCCATCCATCTGCATTGTGCCTTGCAGCTTGGCTCCCCATGATCTAGATAGTAACATTCCATACTTAGGTGGCACATCTGCCACCACAACATCCATGACCATACATTTAGCTGGTATTTGGGTCAAGCTCACACATAAATCTTTGATCAGGCCAAGGCACTTTACCCTGCTAGAGTCGAATGAATATAGGTCTTTGTAAGGTCGGGTTATCTCCAGGCCTAGCCTTTCCATAACCACCTTAGGCATCAAGTTGTCTGAGGCACCAGATTCATGCATTGCATTATGAAGGATCTTATCATGAATATTGAGACTGATATAAAAAGGAGGTATTACCCCTTCCTGAAATTTTCCTTCAATATTTGGACCAAACAGAAGGGTTGGTTGATCATCACTCAGGTTCACAATATCACTGTTCTCACCTAGATTCAAAGCTTTCAAAATTTGGCCTTTATATACATCCTGAGTGGCCAAATTAGCAAGTGGGACAGAGATTTTAATTCTTGCAATCTCACTCTCTAAATTGAAAGTGGACTGACTCTTTGGAATGCTCAACTCTGTTTTGTTATCCCCTACCTTAGTGGCTGAATCAGTGGGTTGATTCTCATTATGTACAGGGTTAGGGACTATTTTATCAGGAGCACTAACTATAGTGCTAGTGTTGCTAGCTGGTTGACCCTGTTTATCAGTGTTTTGGTTGTCCTTTTCCTTTTTCTTCTCAGAACTCCCAGCTACTGATTTGTTACTTTCACCAGTCACTTTAGAAGTTTTCTCAGGCCTTTTCTTGATGGTAATCTCAGAAGCTTTGGGTTTGGAATTTTCTAGGCTCTTTTTTCTCCTAAGTTCATACTGTCTGACCTGCATGATGGCATCTTCAAATCCAAGTCTGTAATCATCAGATTCTGATCTTTCCTCATCCCAGTATGAGGGTGAGGACAGATCTTCTTCTATGTAACAGTTATGGATTGAATCTTCTCTTTCAAACATGTTTATTGTGTTTCCCTCATACTCTTCTATGATTCCCTCATCTTCATCAAGAAAGTTCTCTTGAAATGGGGGTATAACCTGTTGATCTGATTCTCTTTGTCTGTTGGGAGTGTTATTGTTTCTTCTAAAGTTTTGGTTTTGGTTTTTGTTATGATTGCTAACTGTGACAACCATCTTTTCCATCATTTTCTATAGTCTTTCCATGTTTTTGGATAAACGGTCATATTTGGGATTAGATGTGGAAGATACAGTGTCATCTCTATATGTTACCCTCTTCTCAGCTCTCAACATTTCTCTTTTCTCAATCATATTAGCCTCTACACTCACTACTCCTTTTTGCATGTCTTCCAATGTGTTGTAATCTCTCTCCATAAGCTGGTAGGCCATGTCAGCCTCAAAACCCTCAGGGTATTTTGTCAGAGCCATGCCCTGGGGAGGTTTCATATGTGGAGGAAGAGAATTATAGATGTTGTTAAACCTTGTTGAGTACTCATGGACACTCCTACGTTTCTTTTAAGGTTCATGTATTCTGCTAGGAGTTGGCGAGGATTAGCCTTAACTTCCCATTTGTTTATGAAGGTCTGATATAGAGCTGGGTGGTCTCGAATACTACCAGGAGGCAAGCTCTTAAACCATTTCTTCACATCACCTCCTAAGCTCTGGGAAACAATTCTCATTTTGATTGTATCATCATCAATTTCCATGTAGTCAAAATAATCTTCCATCTTATCTACATGTTTCTGGGCTGTGATGGACTCTTTGGAAGTGAAATGTGGGATATTTGATTGATAATCATTTGGTAAGGGCACTAGGGGCTGAGGTAACATCAAAGGTGCATAACAGGCTACCATGATGATGTTATGATGAGGTAAAGGGTTGACTTGAGCAGCTGGTATATGGATGACAGGGACACTAGGACCAACAGAGGTTTGTTGAGCATATTTAGGGTGGGAGAGCCCCAAGTTTTGAATGAAGTGAATATCAGGAGGTGTAGATGGAGGGGTTTCTCTGTCCCTAATGTGTTTACCACTTTAAGGTGGAAAATCAGGAAGCTCAAGGTCTGGCTGGTCTAGAAAACTGAACGACCTAGTTCTTGGTAATCTATCGGGTAGATCTAGGTCAAGATGAAAGTGTGATAGAGCTGTACGGTCTTCTGGTGCAGAGTTAGCTCTATAGATGTGACTGGAAATAGTTGATATTCTAGGTGTAGGTGATTTCTGAGGATTCTCTCAGGGTTATCAACTATTTCAGGTGGGTTTGGGTCAGGATGAGCTCTTGTGTGAATGGTTTTGGAAGCTAGAATGTTGTTTCCAAACCAAGCAGCTTAACCTTGTTCCTTCTATTGTAGTTGATGTTGCTTCTAGAGGCTGGTCTTCCAGTGGAGTCTTTGGTGAAACCAAGATAATCAGTAGGCCTACTGATCACTAGTGGAGTCTTTTAATCACTTAGGAACTATGGAGTCGCCAGGTGGAGGGTGTTTCTGGAGGCTACACTGTCCACCACAGTGCTTATGAGTTGTCCCTTTTCAAGGATATCTTTAAAACACATCAAACTCTAACTAGAGATTGACTGGTAGGGCTTTTACCAAATATGTCACCCCTAAAGAGTATGAGATATGGAGGCTACCTGGCCCTTTCCAAACTCTATCTAAGAGTGTGGGAGAAACACAACAAATGGTAGAGAAGTTAGAATGAAAATGGAAGTGTTTCACTACCAACCTGACCAGAGTTTCTAAGTTTTTTGAGGCTCTTGTGATGTAGAATAGTGGAAAATAATGTTTAGCAGTTATAGGCTCTCAGATTTTCCCCAGCGGAGTCGCCATTATGTTGGGGTTCCCATGTTTTGGCAAGGTTGGCAATACCAAAAGATGAGACAACATCAAACCACTTTTAGACCCTAGGATCTAGCCCTCCTAGGTCTAGAGAGGGATCTCTCTATGATTGTCAAAGGTAAATGTCTTTAAGGCTAAAAGATTAAGATATTAGGCTAGTTATAGGCACAAGGTTTGTTTGTTTTATTTGTTTTGAGTTGTCGGGAATCAAGAATGAAGGGTTCAATATAAGACAAGGCAAGGCAAAGAAGATTCTAGGAAAAGAGAGATAAATTCAGATATTATTCAAGACCATTGGGAAAATGGAGTCAGGAAAGGGTTTACTTGCTTTTCAATATGCAGGCTTTCAGTTGGGCTAGTCATCTAAAGCATTGGATACTAAAATGATAGGTGGAGTGAAAAAATCAGGAAAGAAAGTGAAAGAATGAGGGTAAACCAATTTCTGTCTATAGATCAGGTCAGAGGTCATTTAACTCCAGACCTGCTTGGACATACTCTTAGGCAACTCTCAAAGAAGGGAAAGGAAAAAATTGAGGGAAACTTAGATAGGTTTAATTAACTGAAAATGATCCTAGTGAGACAGAGATAGAGTTCTACACTCCTAGTGTTCCCAATTCTTTCAATTAAAATCTACCAAGAACATCTAAGAAGCAGATTCATTGACTCATACATCAGCTAGCAGGCAATAACATCCACTACACTGGTTAAATTAACTGAAACTAATTCTTAGATAACACATTTAGCAGAAAACATTAAGGCAAGGAGAGAAGAAGCATAGGGTGCCTAACAAGGGCAAATCCTATGCCAGATTTTTTATGCAAACCAGAAGAATTGAAATGGAATGAAATAAAACACAGAGACAGAAAAACCTCACCGCAGCTTTAGATTAGGATCCAAAGAAATGTGCTTGTCATATTAAGAGCAACACCAATCAGGTACATCATTTTCCAATAGCTTGAAATTCAGTTTGAAAACATACTCCTCAGCTTATCTCACAACTCTATACAGTGAGCATGCCTCAAGAGAAAAACTTGCAATTCTAAGATATCTCATCAAAAACCTTTAAAATAATTTTCTCATGAGTTTTATAGCTGAAAGAGATCAGAGGAGGTAGGTGAAGAACTAAATGAAGAATTAAACCTCAGAAAGGAAAGAGGGTCGAAGCCCATTCTGTTTTAAATCTGTGCATTAATCTCTGGAACTTTTGGGATGAAAGAGTAATCTCCTTCAGTCTTCCAATTACTCTGATATGACTCTGGTG
This sequence comes from Pinus albicaulis, assembly GCA_034641835.2. NCBI lineage: Eukaryota > Viridiplantae > Streptophyta > Pinopsida > Pinales > Pinaceae > Pinus > Pinus albicaulis. The sequence goes on along the minus strand of CM076574.1, from coordinate 738,924,502 downwards.
TACTTTAGCTACAGAACTCTGTAGTACTTTTGGTGCATAAACAAAATGGTAAATAAATGGCTGAATGGTCTGCCATACTTGTGAAACAAATGCTCTGGTAGCTTTGGACTATGGTCTAGGAGGAAATTTATTCAGGAACACGGTAGAAACAGGGAACAATATGGGCACTTGGTCCTTTAGGGAACGAACAGTCTACTGATGTGAAACCCTGAGCTTTGATTGCACCGGGAAGGACTTTTCATAGTCAAACTCTGTATTTTTAATGAAAATAGTGTTCAGATATCCTCTCGGGTTCTTCTCTGTACCTTTAAACTCTAAAGCGATCTTTCTTTGGGTTTGCATCACTGTAACAATGAACATGAGCCATGGCGGCATTTCACCACTCGTACTCTGCAAAAACCACAACTGAGTTGAGAAATTAAATGTATGGGAGGGAGGACGGAGCGACGACTCATGAAGAGGTGGTGCAGCGGCGATAGAAATGGCGGTTTCAAATGGAACAATGGTGATGAATGCAGTGATATGGCGTAAACGATGAATAATAGGGTTTGACGGAATAATGCTTGTGGACCGTTCGATCATGGTCTGATGGCGAAGATCGACGGCGGAGATGCAACAGCGGGATGGTATATGAAATGGGCGAAATAAATATGGAACATTTAAACTTTAATGCAAAACACGAAACTTTGGACTGTGGAGGAAATAGAAATGAAATGAATAAAATGCAATGGAAATGCAATGGGAATGATCATACGAGGTGGGGCCCACACGGAAATCGCAATCACAATCGGAGGGCACAAAGGAGTGACACATTACAAAGTTGCAGACGCGATGGAGTTTGCAATTGCGATTGGGAGGAAAACCTTTGTAAAAAAAAGATATAACAATTTTCCACTTTACAAAGGGGAAAACCCTTTATTTTATGAATGGGTGGAGGTAAGGTATGGTGGGCCCGGTAAGCCAATCGCAATCAGAGATCGGGAGTGGGGGTAATCGCAATGCGCATTTCAAATGTTGTTTTGCGATCGGAGGAGCGGGCGCGATCGAGAGTATGCATGGAATGCTTGTGATCAGAGTGATCGGCGGATCACAATCGGGGAGGTCAGCGGGGTGACACAAAGAAACTTGCAATTGTGATTGGGTGAGGATTTCGTGGACCGTTGGATCTAGCAGGAAGATCGATGGTCCACATGTGATCGGAGCATCGCAATCAGAAGGAGAGGAAGGGGTGACAGAAATAAACTTGCGATTGCGATTGGGCGGGGAGTGTGCGGACCGTTGGATCTGGCAGGAAGATTGACGGTGGAAAATGCAGTCGGGAGATCACAATCAGGGATTGGAACGATCGGAGGGAATTTTTGATTGTGATGATCATAGTCAAGTTGCGATCAATCGCATCGCAAACATTTGCGATGAGCCGATCGGGGGACTTAACATAAACATTGCGATTAATAAGATTTGTGATTAGTGCGGGCTATCCGATCTTCGTGGTAGATCAACGGTGGAGAACATGTTATGGGCCTTATAGAGCAGAGCAATCACATCAGAATTTTTAAGTCTTTCAAAGGAATTTTAATGCTTTGCTTCTGGTTTTTCGATGCGATTAGCGCCCAAGGCATTAAGCGCTTGGTCTTAGGTAACGGTTACATGGGGAAGTGGTTTAAGGGGGCTGGTGGGAAAGGGGCTAGGCCCTATTATAAGGTTAAAAAGTGGGTTTTTGCCCATTTTCAAAGTATTTAAGGCCAGGAAAGGGGTAACGATAGAGGAAAATAAGGGGAATTTGGCCCAACAAAGGGTACGGGTGGAATTTTAAAGGGGATTTTTGGGGAATTTAGGAAGCTTAAGGGGGAAATTTTTGGAATGGAAAGGGGAGCTTAAAAAAGGAAAAAAGGGGTAGAATGAGAAATTTTGCAGAGGTATAAGGGAAAATAAATGCCTTTTGGAGCACAATTTTTGTCATCAGTGAGGCTCATTTACTCAAGAACAACAGAGGGAAACAGTGAAAAGCAGGCAACATAAAAGGCTTCAAGGATGATGTGTTTTCAAGGGAAATGCATTCCTTGAAGGCTCCACTAAACTAGATTTATGCTTGCTTGCCCGAGAATTAATAGGGGCTAACACCCAGTGTGTTTTCAAGGGAAATGCATTCCTTGAAGGCTTATAAAACAAACTAGCCCCTTGCTTGCTTGTCAAGGAATTCATAGGGGGCTAACAAACCCTAGGAATCAAAAGCAGAAGAAAGATTAGTTCTAGAGACAATTATAAGAGAAATATCTACAAGACCTAAATCCATTGACCGAAATTATATAGAAAAGGATATATAAGGGATAACGTCCCTTAAGACTTAAACAAATATCTTTGACATCAAAATATTTAGTTTTGGTCTTCTTTTGTGGATCATCATCTTTGGAAACTATGGATTATCTTTTTCTATTTTATTGTTTTTCCTCCTGAATAGGAACTTGTCATAGTTCCTAAAGATCCTTAGATCTGATCATGATTTTATAGAGGTAATCTACCTTGGCAACAATTTGATTTTTTATGAGATCTTCAAGTATCCTTATGCAATATGGTGTGAAATACTTGATGTTATAGAAGCTTCAATAGCATAGATATCAGTAAGTTATCCTTACTATGATATATTTCTTATTTACCTTAAGGCAAAGATTTGTGGTTTCTCAATGATAGTTTTTCACATAATTCTCCTTTTACTATCTTTAATAGTAGTTTTTGTCCTTTTAGGGCTTTCAATAATCATACAATGTGATATTGTAATATATCACTATACTACTCCAAAGAATGTAGACTTGAACCGTCATCAAATTGCGACAATTTGATGGAGGGAGAGGTTTCAAATAACCTTGGAAATGTATCATAATATACTCAAAATTATTTAAAATTATTTGTGTCCCTTAGAATGATTTTAGCTGATAATTAGATCTTTAAAATGGGTCTAATATGATTCTATATAGTTTGGTCTTGATCCCCTCTTAAAAGTATTCTATTTGATTGTTATTAAAACTACCTATAGTCGAAAATATATACCTCAATAATATGTTATGGTTATAATATTGCACAAATTAGAGTGGTAATTTCAAGACCCTCAAACCTTCGATATTCCTTACAATATTATTGACCTTTGCTAGGGTCATTTCCTAGCTTCTTGGATCTCCAACAAATGCTTCTCAACTTCTTCAAAATATTCATCCTTCTAGACCAAGTCTACAACCTTATTTAAAATTTTTTGACTCATAAACAAACCCAAAAACATATTCTTATAGTTTCATTTTTCCCTTATTCACCTTATCTCTAATACCATGTTAGCAAATCAGGAAATCAAAAATATTTTCTGATCTCGATAATTACTTGTGATGTGTTGTTATATTATTTATTTCTTATTTAACTTATTTAAATATTATTTTATCTTCTTATCATCAAACAAATATCAAAACATAAATACATGAAGATAAAAAAAACAAGGGCACATGATGTAGGCTCTCAGCCAGGGAAAAACCCCTCTCCTAAAGGAAAACGCAACGAAAATATCTTCTCTTCTTTAAGAACCAAATAAAATGATACAAACAATAATATTAGATAACAAAAATTCCTACTTAAATTCATGAAGTCATCTTCCCTATAATATTATTCCAATTCTAGCCAAGTTCTCCAAGAGTCAACGTAATTCAATCCTTCTTAAAACAAGTCAACAGGGATCTCAACCCTCTCTACAACTTTTGATATTTCAGCCTGCAATAGTTTGAACCTATAGTAACCCTAATTTCCCATTGCATCTTGCATGTGTGATAGAAAAGGAGATAAATTTGAATCCTTTTGTTTGACAAGTTTCTCTTCCTCCTTCGTTATAGTTTTTCTTTACTTGTAGCGATATAAAATTTCCTTTTTAGGCTCTTCGTACTTGTTTTTCTTCTCTTACAATTGCATATCAAATAATAATTGGATGAATTTCATACTAGGTTAAAGATTTTTCTTATATATATTCTTAAATGGTGATCAAATCCCTTTAATGAGGCCGACTTGATGGAAGGGTAGGTCAAGCTGGTGGAAGAGAGATACATAAATATTTTACATAAAATTATTTTTCTTCTTTGATATGAAAATCCCAATAAAGGTATAGAATATGATGAAAAGTACAATGACTCATAACTGAGTATTAGAAGCATTCAATGGGTGCTTTTACCTATATCAATAATAAATAAGGAATGAAACCCATGCTTATATAAAAAAAAAATTCTTTGAAATTTACAATTTTTTTTCTTTTGTTATCTTTAAAAATGCATAAGAATTACATTATATCATGAGCCAAACAACAATTATCAAGAGTAATTCTAGTTACATTTTCAACACAATATTCCCACCAAATCACTATAACTATAGTTGAAGATAGACATTTCAACTCTTGATTTACTAAGATCAACCTTTTTATTGTGAAGGTTGCTCAAATTTTACACTAAGAATTTTTCCACTTTACCTTACCATCTCACTCACTAAAGATTCGTAATACATGTTCAAAAGAAGTGTTGTGCAGGCTAGACATATAAGAAACATTTGGAGGTGGGAATGTGTGTAGACATACATACATGGGCATGTGTGAGGAAGGGGAATGTTGTGTGGGAGAATGATGTGTGGATTTAAACATGGTGTGGAAGAAAAGAATGTGCGGAGTTAAAGTCTATGTGGGAGTGAACCATGTGAAAAGCATGCGTGGAGGTAAAAAAATAAGTATCATTTGACTCCTTCTTCAATATTGTATAAGCATGAAGAAGTTATAATACTTTATGTTTTACTTTGATGCATGGAAGACAATCATAGAGGAAAAAATAGTAAATTCTCTTTAAATTTGCATTAATTAATTAATTAATTGGATGAATTTATTAAATTTTATATATTCCACTCATAAATATTTCCAATGGTATTTATGTAAAAATTAAGGATAAAGTTACTAATGAAAATATCCCTCATTTGGGTATGTCTATAGGCCTATGTTATAATTCTTTGTGCTTGAAAATTTTTGTTAACATGTGCATAATTAAATACTGAAAAATCAATCATGTGAAGAGCTAAAGTCCATGTAGAATTAATGCATATGTGAGTATAAAACATGTGCAAAGGTAAAAGAATAAGTTCCACTACTCCACACAAGGTGGGAACAAAATGGAAGTATTTAATTTATAATCATGTTGGGAAAGAGACCAATCTATTTGCACTTTGGTGTACATGTTAAATAAACAAAAAAGTGTGGGTCCATTCTTTATACATTAATAAAATCAAGCACAACAACCAATATAGACATAGTAGAAAGAACTTAACCCATATTTAAAATCAATAATGTAAATGGAACACACATTTAAGACCCAAAAATCTTGTCTGACCTTTATCTTCATATTGATCAACAACAACACATTAAATATAATATGCAAGCTTAGAGAAGCTCTTAGAAAACTCATGCTCAATTAAAATTTCTGGCCAATGCCATAGGACTGAAACCCATATAAGCTTTCATACAAAATATTATCTTATATTTTTTCACACAATTCCTCACTATAATCAATATATACAAAATATAATAGACTATACTCAAACATACAGAGTAATCAAACAATAAAATAACAAACTATAATTCTCACCAAAGCATTTGAACTAGAGTTGAAGAGAGACTTTGGAAAATCCAATTTATTGAAATCAACATTTTTATCATGGAGATCACTCAGGTTTAAAACAGAGAATATTTGGCTGGCTTATCCTACCATCACATTCACTATTTCTCTCTCCCACATTCCCTCCTCACTTATCTGTCACTCGATTTTGGCAAATAACTACAAAGAGAAGGTCGCAAAACCTAGTTTTAAATATTCAATGATACCCAAGATCAAAGTAAATGATAAATTTGGATGTAAATGATAAACAATAAAGGCGTTTGGTGTAAATTAAGAAGGCATAGTAAATTATTATTTGTCACTTATATCATTTAAAAAAACAAATCTCCTCGGAGCAAGGACAGTGTAGGATATTTCCATTGATTTTTTTTTTCTACCAACATGCATCCTCTTTTGAAAGATTATTCCACTTAATAAGACATTCCTTGATTATTTGAGCATGCAAATTATTCTCTTTGGTAGTGATCATATCTTCTTGCTAAAAAATGACTCTTCTTTCCTCATCCAACATAGGAATTATTGTTTACGCTGATTAGTGTTGTCTTAACACGTTTTTAAGAAAATACACATGAAAATATTTTTGCATACAAATCTTATCTAGTAAGTCTAATCCATATGCTAATGATATTCTTCCTATAGTATGATATATACAACTTTTTGGAAACCATCATTCTTTAAGAGATAATTATTTTTAATATTGGAGTCTTACAAATACCCAACCTTCAACTTAAAAATATTTCCTTGTTATATGTTGGTCTACTTGCCTCATATGGTCTATTTAGTTGTTAATTTATCTTTGAGTACTTCAGTTATCTTATAATTTCTCTCTAATAGTTTTCTCACTTCTATGATGTTGGTTTCATTCAAATCAAACTCTTTCTATTTTGGGGGTTTCATAACTACATAAGGCTTGAAAAGAAGCCATTACTATTGAGATGTGGTACATAGAGTTGTATCACCACTCTTCCATGTGAATAGATTGGAACCAATCACTTTTCTTATCAGTTATGAAACAATGTAGGTAGGATTCCAAGTATTCATTAACAACCTTATTCTATCCATCTCTTTCATGGGGATTTTTTTTTTTTTTGGTAGTTTAGGCTAATCCTAATCTTTTCATTTTTTCTCCTCCCATCCCACCCATGGGTTTTGAACTAGTGACCTTGCAGATGGAGTGCCTTAACAGTGCACCCCATCACTGAATTCTCTACACCACGTGGGCTCTCTGTGGGGATTATTAGCCAAGTTCATGTTAATTAATATTCCAAATTGTTTTCAAAACACCTTACATAAGTTTACTGTTAAAATTTTCATCACCATTATTAAAATTAATTTTTGAAACCCATATAATTGTTATATATTTTTGCAAAATAATTTAGAAATTTGTTTAGATGTGACTTTTGTCTTCACGCCCATCAAATGTGAAAACTTTTAAAGTAATCAACTAGTACAAAATTATGTCCTTCCCTTTTTACCTGGGTGATTCATCAATGAAATCCATGAATATTTCTTCCCATTTTGGTTTAGAATGTGTAGAAGATGAAGTAACCCTATATTCATAACATTTTCACTTTTTTCCCTTGGAATTTTTTAGTTTCTACTACATATTTTTCAATATCATTTTTTATTCTCTTCTGAAAGAAGGATCATCATGGATTATGGTAACTTTTGGAAAACCTGACATGCCCTACAACTTGTGAGCCATAGGAATCTTTTCTAACCTTGGATTTTAATTTATTGGTTGGGTTCAAATTACTAGAAGATATCATTCTTCCATTCAAATTTGGATTTTTGATTTGGATTTTTAATTATGGAACATATTTATTGGTCATTGGCATGTTCACCCTAAATTTAAACTGAAAATTAAGGAATCATGATTGAAGCTAAATGTGTAATCATCTCTTCATCCTTCCTTGAAATTGCATTAGATACTACATCATCTTTCTATTTTTTCTGTAGTATTTCCATGTCAAAGGTGAAATTTTTTTCTACCCATTTGTGTTGTTCCATCAAAAATGCCTTTTATTGAAGAAAGTATTTATTATTATTGTGATGCATGTATATCATATATTTAATTCCTAAGAGGTATTGTCACCATTTCTCTAAGGCATGCACAATGTCCAACATTTCCTTATCGCACGTAGAATTCAAACATTCTCCTTTATTGACTTTTGTACTTTAAAATGATATTAAGTGACCATATTTCATTAAAATTGCTCCTAACATGGAACTAGAAGTGTCACATTCTATTATAAAAGGTTTTGAAAAATTGGGTGTTTCTAATGTAAGTTTTTTGGACATGATTTTCCTTAAGGCACAATTATTGGAGCATAATTCTTGACAAATCTTTAGTAATATATATTAATACCAAAAAATCCCCTTAATATGGATAAGTTTATTAGTTTGAGCCACTCTATTCTTTCCTTGATTTTTCAAGATCCATGTTGACCCCTTTCATTTCGAAAAGTATATTTCTCCATGAATTTCATTTAGCATCTCATATATGAAGGTAATCGATAATTTCTTCTTAATGGTTACTACGTTTAGTCCTTTGTAATCTATAGACAATATAGAATACCCAACCTTGTTTGGAAATAATACTCCTAGTGTTGCATAAGGACTTTGACTTCGTGGAAAGTCATGGATTAATCTTACAAATTGTGTTTTATGGTGGTGTGGATACTTGTAATGCTTAACATTGGTATGACTTGAACCTATGTTTACTTCAATTATATTCCAAATTTCCATTTATAACAAAATATCCATGGGAAGTTCTTCGAATTGATGAATACCTTCTTGTAATATTAGATTAATTCTTGAATATCTGATTGACTTGGGTCAACAACTTCCAATGTTAATAACTCCATTTTGTAGAATTGTACCACATAAGTGAGTGATACTTTCTATATTATAATGTCCATTTTTTTGGATGCATAATTCATGTATGAGGGGGCTGGAACCCATAAAAATTATATTTTTCTAACTTCCACTTGATTTTAATGTTAAGTGAGTACCTACTTGTAGCTAATAGATGCCTAAGACTACATCAACTCCTAAGAGTACATCACATATAATTTTCACATTAAGTTATAACTTTCTAATTACGACTTAACCTTAGAGTATTTTATCCCACACATTTTTTCATTTTTCCCATCCACCACCATTATCTTATTATTATGTACTAAATATATGAAAATGTTAAGTATTGATGTGACATTTATCTGAATAAACTATAGGTACTTCTTGTATCAGAAAGGATGGTGACATTATTATTTTTGATATTGCCTCTAAGTTTTAAGGTTTGTGGTTGGTCTACCGTGATTAGGGCTATAGTAACATCTTGAGGTATTTTTATCACTTGATTTTGATGAAATATTATAGAGATTCCATGCTCAGTCCATGTTTGATTCATCACCATCGAATGTGTATTCTTCTTTTGATTTTCATCATTGTAAATTATTGGTGTTATTTTACATAGAACTCCTATGTCTTGGGTCCCATTTTTCCCAAGGAAGTCACATTTTCCTTCCTTTATTCTTTGGGCCTCCAAATTGAATTTCATACCCTCCCTCAAATGTAACAGATGGTATGTTTCTAGGTTTAGAGTTAGGATGGTAGTTTTGTTCATATAAACTTTGTTAAATTTTTTCTGCCATGACATTTTAAACTTTTCTTCAACAAATTTTTCCTTACACTTGGTCTTATCCAACATTGAGATATTTTGTAACTATAAATCATCTTTATTGTCTATTTGTATCCCATGCACATATGATCATCTATTAACTATGTTCATCATGTTGCTAAGGTTTCCCATTCATAAGTGCACTCTTCCACATATTCCATTCATTGTAATTTTGTTATATATAAAAAATACCTTGGTCATATCCTAAAATATTTTAAATAAGTCACTTATCAATGTGCTCCACGTTTAGAAAAACACCTTGATGGTAATTCTCCACCACATGTATCAATTATATTCGCGGCCTTCGTGTTGCATCAAGCTATACATTATCTTTTAATCATTATATTGGATTTTTTTATTAGAAAAAATATTCTACCTTTTTTGTAATGTTCCCAAAATTAGCATGAAGCTAATTGGAACATTGATTTTGTTTATATCATTTAGGAGGTGAATAAAATGGCTAAGGAGACCCATGAGTAGGAATAAAATCCCTCATAGTGTGAAAGGGATCATTAGAGTAACTAGATTTTGCACCTTCTAGTGTGGAAAGGGACTTTTGCATGAGGACAAGATCTAGTTGACCAAGTCAAACAGCGCAGTGATAGGAGGTGGAGATCATCTTGTGGGACAACACAGTGAAAGAGGAGGGAAGTTTCCTTGATGAAGGAAACCTTGTTGAGTTGGACCTATGGAGAGGGATATTGCATTTTTTTAAAATGAGGGCAAGGCAACCATTGTTATTCATGCATATGATAATTGTTTTCTTGTCTTCTTAGATTATTTGCAGTCTCCAACTGTTTAGCAGAGTTGCAGTGTTGTTTAGCACGAGGGATTCCTATTTAGGATTCCTTCTCCTTCTTGAGAGGACTCTTGAGGGATTTCACTTCATTTCTCCACATATAGGCTCAAGGAAAAGCCACCTCCTTCAGCTACAATGTTATTTCTTCTCAAGTGTAACATTGTGTTTCAGGGTGTTGCAGTGGAGGTTCCACAACACCATTCCTTGGCTTTTTTTTTAGAGGAGGGAGCCTTCTTTCCTCTAGGAGATCAGTAAGGGAGGATTCAGAGTAGAATTAAGATCTTTTCACTTGGCCAACACTTTCTATTCCACCTACAGTGCAGTTTCCCTCAGTGACTGTGTTATTTTTAGTGTGCATCTACAGTGAGGGCTTGCAGTGTTGATTGGAGGGTGAGATCTTCAGTGATAGGATCAGCCTTTCACTTGGAAGATCCATTGGAGGAGGTCTACTTAGATTGTTCATCATCTTCAGCCTTCGCTATTCATTTCTAGTTTTGAGTTGTAGCTGCTACCCAACAACTCCAACATTTTGAAATTTTTGTATATTTCAACCAATCCTTCTAAGGATTGTTGTATTATTGTTTTCTAGGGTTGAGGGATTTCTCCCCCTAATTTATTGAACCATATATTTTCATATCCTCCTATTATTACTCAGTATTATGGAGTGTATCCAATAAAATGAATCCTTTAAGCTTGCAGAAATCCATGTGTAGCAGTGTTTCTCTACTTTGATGTACATGTTCCATTAAGGCTGCATTAGCTTGCTTGAGTGTCTCTTTCCTCAAAGAATTGTATCTAATTGCTGCTATATTATAGATTTATTGGCTATTCATATCTTCATGTGTTCTGGGTCATAAAAATAACGTTGTTTCTCCATTATATGTTCTTACATTGATGTAGTCCCACCATTGGGCACTTTCTCAAGAAAACTAGGTGTGGGAGACCTGTTTAACCCACCTAGAGTGATTTCATTTTATCCTCCTCTTGGATTTCGGTCTTAGATATATTGATCTAAGGGATCCAGTTCTTGGTTTCAAATCCTGTAGCAGCCATTTCTAAAAAATGTGTTTTTTATGCATGCCTTGCTGAGTAATCCCATTTGGAGATATTACAGTGGTATCAAAGCATCTTTCTTCGCTCAGCCTATGAGTTTTAGCTCAAGAAGATCGAAGAATATCATAATGATGAGGAATATGAGATTACTCTCAATAGTGTTCAGAACTAAGAAGAGCCTATCCAAAGAGGAGGAGCAAAGAGAAGAGGAAGGACCATGCACTTCCTATTCTCATGAAGGAGAAGAAGACAAGCATGAAGGATACTTGGATCATCATATTCTAAGTGATTACCTTGTCGTGTTCAAATCTCAACCTAGAGCCTTCAAGGAGACTCTAGCTTTTCAACAACTCATCCAGTTGAAGGAAGAGAAGAGACCATGCAGCATAAGAGAAATCAAAGGTAATAGATTTTTTTTGTCTACATTTGATGGGTCATCTACAAAAAAAGCTTGGGTAAGGAAATTGGAAGCATTTTTCCTACTACATCCTATAGTGGAGAAAGAGGTTGTTGAGATCTCAACGCTGCACCTAGGAGGTGAATCCCACATTTGGTGGTTCAACCATTTGAGCCATGCAAGAGTGTTTACTCTTGCTAATTTTTTTCAAAATTTGATAAAGGAGTTAGACCATAGAAGAACAGAAAAGGAGGAGTCTTGTACTAACACTGTCACACTCATAGAGGAGTAGCCACATACATCAACAGTTGGGACAGCCAACAAATTGGAGGAAGGAACTCTTGCAACCCTACAAGATATTCCCAAATCTCATAAAGGTATGAAAATATTTCCACTATCTATTATTGTAGCAAAACCTTTTGAAAGTTGTGGAAATTTTCTTTTGTATGACCAAGGGTCAAATCACACTGTTAATATAGAGTATAAGGACTGTACTTCACTATGAAAACTTGAATGGTTCAAGAAAGAGGTGAACCATCATCCTCATGCACCTTTGTTGAGTTTCACACAACCCTTGAGGTTGGAGTGTGAACTTTTTGAGGATGAAACAAACCATGAAATTCCTATGAGAAACCATGAAACCATCCTTAAGTTGGAGTATGAGACAACCACTACATCCTTGGAGAGATTAATAGCATTGTCAAACAATGGTGGAGAGGATATGTCATCTTCATCATATTTGGATCCTTGTGGATTCAAAATAGTCATGGGTGAGAGATCTTCTCTAGGAGGTCTCCAAAGAGATGCATTTCAAACTTTCATGAAATGAAAAGGGAGAGATTTGGTTTGGGAGAAGGGTAGCCCTCATGAGAGGAGTACCAAGGTAAAGGAAAGAACGAGACATCCACAAGTAATTGAGTGGATGTTGTTGATGAACAATAAGTCAGAAGGCTAATTGGAATTGTATGACACTGGGCAGCAAGAGGCTTGGCTGTGCTGGCTCCTGTTGAAGGAGTTTGGCCATCACTTGGCATATCCTCTTTCTAAGGGGATGGGGATGGAGAAGAGGTGACATGATCCTTGCATCATTGGGAAAAAAGGAGTATGGATGCATGGTGTCGATGTGACATTCATATCATTCATTGTGTCTTCATCACATGAGTTGTATGATGGGAGCATAAGGAGGCAGCAAGCACTTTTGTTGCTTGAGTTGTACTTGAGAGAGCAAGGGCACATTTTCTCTCACATGTTGTGTGAGGTTTCAGGAGTATAAGAGAACACTCTAATGTTGCAAAGGGGCTACTCCTTGGCGTTGGATTATCAAGAAACACTTCCATCTTGGAAGATATTCCATATATGTAGCAGCATTACTAGAGGAGTCTTTAACAAGGAGCATGTCAAAGAATAGAGCTTTATAGTGACAGGAGCCTATTTGCATGCGCTCATAACGTTGTCACTTTGGAGCAGGGACTTATGGATGGAGTGTCCCCAGGATCACTTCACATTGGATGGACTTGGTGAACAAGGAGGTGAAAATTATGGGGTAGTGGATGGAGACATCTATTACTATGACATGCTCTTTTTAACTTGGGTTTCCAAGCATGAGAAGGAGGATATTCTTGTAGCACATGGTTCATTCCTCTTCATAGCATGCCAAAACACTATGGAGGACTCACTCATGGATCCATGTATCATATTACTTCCGACATATGGTAGGAAATCTATTTTTACATTTATTGATTTGCATACTCTTACCATTACTATGCCGTGCATTGCTCCACAAGAGGGCAAGCTTTTCACACTGCTCCATGATCAATGTTGGGCCAAAATATATGATGGAGGTAGCCATGTTTTATGTGGCCTAGGGAAATTTTTTTATCATTACATGTAAGTTTAGTTATTTCACCCAAACATTTACTATATGATGACATGCATGATTGACCATGTATCAAGAAACATTTTTCCATGTAAATTTCTGAAGTAGCAGTTTGAAAAACTACGCTATACATACTTGGGAGACTGTTGGTATCTTCGAGCACCACATGAAGCCATTAGTATATATTTCATTTTGATGCTGATCATAATTTCTTTTGCTGATATTGTTTCTATTCTTGTTGAGAGCATGATTGGGGAATCGACACATGAGTTGGATGTGTCCTTGAGGGGAGCTAATTCCCACATTTTCTACATTACATGTTCTAATGGGAGCATGGGAGGAGGAATAGCCACCATAGCCACATTTTTGTTTTCTTTTGGGGTGGGCCATGAATTTGATAGCCGTCCATTGGATAGCCATGGGAAAGTGTTTGATCATGTCTTGTTGACATATTCAGCCATTTACTATTCATTAGTAGATGTGATGGTTTTTGTATATTACTTGCCATGCTATTTTCTGAAGTTGTAGTGGATGAGACTGCACTGTGTCCTCTTGAGACATTGTTTGTATCATGCATCATCATGTAAAATATTTAGAAAACTTCTCATTTGGATACTCTATGATGACCATGTCCTATTCATCAAGGATGAAATGTTCCGAGCCAGCTTGTTCTTCAATATTAGAGGGGAGATCCTTGGAGGATTATTCTTCACTTTGCCACTTAAGGGAAATCACATTGTAGCCCAAGAACATAACACACTCTACACTTATTACAAGTGGAGAGGAGGACAGTGTGGGGTATGCTATGATGCTTACCATATTTAGATTTTCAGCCGACCTTCATTTTTGGAGCTCAAGGAGGAAGGAGATTTCCATGAGTTTCCATGTTGGGAGGTAACTCACTTTGTATGGATGATTTCTTGGGGATGGGAGATTAATATGGGGATGAAAAATCCAAATTAATTTTTATCCCACATGCCTCAAGAAGGCCCTTCAGTTCTATCCTTATATTTTCTTGAGGACAAGAAATATTTGAGAGGGGAGGACTGTAATGTTCCCAAAATTAGCATGAAGCTAATTGGAACATTGATTTTCTTTATATCATCTAGGAGGTGAATAAAATGGGTAAGGATACCCTTAAGTAGGAATAGAATCCCTCATAGTGTGAAAGGGATTATTAGAGTAACTATATTTTGCACCTTCCAGTGTGAAAAGGGACTTTTGCATGAGGACAAGATCTATTTGACCAAGTCAAATAGTGCAGATAGGAGGTGGAGATCATCTTATGGGACAACATAGTGAAAGAGGAGGGAAATTTCCTTGATGAAGGAAACCCTAATGAGTGGGACCCATGGAGAGGGAGCTTGAATTTGTTTAAGAGGAGGATAAGGAAGCCATTATTATTCATGCATATGATTATTGTTTTCTTGTCTGCTTAGACTATTTGTAGTCTCTTGTTGTTTAGCAGAGCTGTAGTACTGTTTAGCACAAGGGATTCCTGTTTAGTATTCCTTCTCCTTCTTGAGAGGCCTCTTGAGGGATTGCACTTCATTTCTCCACATCCTGGCTCAAGGCCAAGCCACCTCATTCAGCTACAACATCATTTTTTCTCAAGTGAAACATTGTGTTGTAGGGTGTTGCAGTGGAGGTTCCACAACACCATTCCTTGGCTTGTTTTTTAGAGGAGGGAGCCTTATTTCCTTTGGGAGATCAGTAAGGGAGGATTCAGATCAGAATTTAGATCTTGGCACTTGGCCAACACTTTATATTCCACCTACAACACAGTTTCCCTTAGTGACTGCATTATTTTCAGTGTGCATCTGTAGTGAGGGTTTGCAGTGTTGATTGGAGGGTGAGATCTTCAGTGATAGGATCGGCCTTTCACTTTGAAGATCCATTGGAGGAGGTATACTCAGATTTTTGATCATCTTTAGCCTTCTCTATTCATTTCCAGTTTTGAGTTGCAGCTGCTTCCCAACAACTCTGGCATTTTTCCATTTTTATATATTTCAGCCAATCCTTTTGAGAATTGTTGCATTATTGTTTTCTGGGGTTGAGAGCTTGCTCCCCCTCATTTCTTGAGCCATATATTGTCATATCCTTCTATTATTACTCAGTATGATGCAGTGTCTCCAATAAACTATTTCCTTTTATCCTACAGAAATCCATGTGTAGCAGTGTTTCTCTACTTTGATGTACATGTTCTGTTGAAGCTGCATTACCTTGCTTAAGTGTCTCTTTCCTCAAGGAATTGTATCTAATTTCTGCTATATTATAGATTTTTTGGCTATTCAGATTTTCATGTGCTCTGGGTCATAAAAATAACATTGTTGCTCCATTATATGTTCTTACATTGTTGCAGTCCCACCATTGGGCACTTTCTCAAGACAACTAGGTGTGGAAGACCTGTTTAACCCACCTAGAGTGATTTATTTTGATCCCCCTCTTGGTTTTCGGTCTTAGATATATTTATCTAAGGGATCCATGTCTTGGTTTCAAATCCTGTGGCAGCCATTCCTGACAAATGTGTTTTTCAGGCATACCTTGCTGAGCAATCCCATTTGTGGATATTACATTTTTAATCCATAAGAGAATCTGTTTTGTCTCACCTTCGAAACCTCTCTCTTTAACTATAGCTTTAATCTCATTCTCTACCCACTTATCAATTTCTTTGAAACAAAGTGCTACTACTTAGGTCAACCGGTGAAAAGTGATTGAGATTTATTCATTTTTGAGGAATTTTTGATATGGAAGAACAGCAATGAGAGTTAGTTGTTTTTGTTGACTAAGAATGTGGCTAGTTTGGTTTTTGAGAATTGATATTGAAAACAAATTCTCTATCCTTGATTAACTTCCCAAATCTTTCAATCCCCACTTCTATGCTTGTGCCAATTTTTTATATGTGAAATCTATTGTCCAATTACTCATTTTCCATGATACCTTGGTGGTGATATCAATTCTTATACTCCTTATTAATTCTTCTTTTCAAGTTAGTATTTTATTTTTTTAGTCCTAGTTAAGTCTTCCTTTTTTTTAAGTTTCCTTTAACATATATGTTTCAATTCTATTTAACCTTAAGTTTATTTTTTCAAATGCATTGAAATATCATGATCTTTTCTATTTTATAGATCTAGTCTTTTATCTTAGACATCTTTTTTCTTAAGAAACCGGTGCTTCTTCATATACTTTTAGTTCATGGTCTTGATTCCAAGTGTGTGATACAATTATGTTACTCCAACAATAATGTGAGAGGTATTTTTTTCCACATTCTACTATTCTCCTCCACATCTTGGTTTGTGTTCTCTACACTTAGATCTAGTACCTACCTCCATGTGAGAGGTATTTTTTTCCACATTCTACTATTCCCCTCCACATCTTGGTTTTTGTTCTCTATGCTTAGATCTAGTACCTACCTCCATGTGATCAAATTTTGTACAGGACAATAGGAGAGATGAAACGACTTGGTAGGAGGGAGCGGAGATAAGCGGGAGCAAAGCAGGAGCTATTGATGAGTAGGTTAAATGGAAGGAAATAAGTACGCAGTATTTGGATTTAATGCCAAATAGAAAGTATATACTAATTCACATGACCATTAATTTGAGAATAAACTAATATAATTGAATAATTAATATAAAATATCGTTATACTTACAATAAAAACCACATATATAGATTTATTAATATCCTTTTTCCTGATATATCTTCAATAAAAATTTTTTGATTAAATTATTATTATTATTATTTTATTAATTATTAATATTTTTTATTATTTATAACAAAGTATATCAATTATACATAAATATATGCTCCAATAAAAATTAATTAACAAATATATGCAGCAATAAAATTTAATGAATATATATATATATATGATTGTAATTATATGTGTAATATGATAATAATAACCAGCAAGAGCACTATATATATATATATATATATATATATATATATATATATATATATTTTATCATATTTTATCATATTTTTAAAATTAAATATAGTTTACAAATTTTATGTAATATATTTTTAGAAATTTTCTATATTTAAAAAATTATTAAGAAAAGTGTTATAATAATTTTATTGAGTAAAAAATTAATAATGTGACAAATACTTTCAGATTTATATGTCATTTGTATATAAGATGGATAATATCAAAAGCGTTTTTTATTTTCTATTATGTACAAAAATAATACTCTTTCATCTTATAATGTTTAGAGAATTAACCAATACCCTTTTTCATAATAAAACTCACCAAAATTTATTCTTATTTTTACAATATTTATTTTCTTAACATTAATTAAGATAAAGACATAATATTAATTTATTCTTATTTTTACAATATTTATTTTCTTAACATTAATTAAGATAAAGACATAATATTAATTTTAAGAATCCATATTCATCACTTAATTATAATATCCTATTTCCTTTTTGATCTAACTCTTTCTCATACAGTAATTTCTTTTGAAATTTTAATGTTATATTTTTTTAATATTATTTTATAATGATCTTTTCCGTTATCTTTAATTATCTAATTAAAATTAAACATATTTTTTATAATTATTATTTTTATTATTATTTATGTTTATTAATAATATATTATTTATATGTGGAATAATGTAATTAAAATTAATTATTAATTATATTGACGTAAGTTTTATATACAAATAAAAGCATATACTTCAAAAATAATTGCTAAATTAACTTATTTTTTTAATTTATTGATAATTATTAATATTCTTTATTATTTCTATACCTAACCAGCGATATACATAAATATATACTCCAATAAAATTTAATGACATATATATAAATATATAATTTCAATTTTAATTATATTTTTAATAGGGTAATAATAATAATAAGTAAACAAGAAAGTTTATTAAAATTAAATAAAATTTATCAAATTTTAAAGTGATATAATTTTGATTCTTTTTTCTGATGTAAAATTAATATTAAAAAAAGTATTATAGGAATATTAAAAATTTATCGAGTTAAAAAGCCAGTAAACCTTGAAATTGATATCTAATTTGACAATTTAAGACTGCTTTTCAGTTTCAACCATCTTATTACATAAAAATAATGGACTCTTTCATCTCATAATGTTCAAGGAATAAACCAATACCCTATTTTATTATGAAGCTCATGAAAATTTATTGTTACTTTTACAATTTTTATTTTTTTATTTAATACCTTAGTTCCCTTATAACTCTTTATTTTACCATAATTTATTTTGAAATTTTCATATAATATTATTTTATTTTTATTTTTACAATAATCCCTTCTTTATATTTATTTATCTAATTAAAATTAAAGATGTTTAATATAATTATATAAACAGATATTTTTATTTATCTTTATTAAAAAATATATGTTTGACGATGTAGC
Source organism: Pinus albicaulis (assembly GCA_034641835.2). Classification (NCBI taxonomy): domain Eukaryota; kingdom Viridiplantae; phylum Streptophyta; class Pinopsida; order Pinales; family Pinaceae; genus Pinus; species Pinus albicaulis. The sequence goes on along the minus strand of CM076574.1, from coordinate 738,905,633 downwards.
TATATATATATATATATATATATATATATATATATATATATATATATATATATATATATATATATATATATATATTCAATAATAATCTCTAAATTAATTTTTTATTATTTTATTTTTATTAATTATTAATATTTGTTATTACTTATATACACAACAAATTATATATACTCCAATGAAATTTAATAATATATATGTGTGCGTGTTTAATTATATGTTTAATATAATAATAATAATAATAATAAAGAACACAAATCTCGATGGGGGTGGTGAGCCCAAGGTTGTCGGGAGTCATGCTTGGCCTTCTTCTAGACTCGACATGCATTTGAAAAGAAAGTGGGTTGTGTGGTAGGGCATGCAACAACAAGCTCGTGTGAAACCTTCATCAGTGCTCGAGCGCATTTATGCACAGGCAGGTGGGAGATGGGTCTCATACGATATTATATTGATATAATAATGTTACTATAGTGATGGTATTTTGGGGTGAGTGTTTTAGATTGGCACCTTAAGCCAAAATCATGGCTAAGTGATGAGTATTGGAGATTTGAAGGGGTCATGTGCTACACCTCAGAATGTAACAGTGGTAGCACAAGATTTAAGAACGGAGCATTCGACCCCTCGATATTTTATTTATTCTTGTATTCTATGTGGCATCCTCTACACCTGGTGAGCTTTCAAGGCCCAAATCGTTGATGGATCTCACCTAGAAATTTGCATGAGTTGTGGTTTATTGTTGGGTTTGTTCCTAGAAATGTCAGTGGATTTAGACAGCGTATCGGTGTGGAATTGAGGAGGCCTCTACCCCAATTTAATTTTGTTGCATTGGATTTATGTTCTACCATAGCTCTTCGTCCCACTAGTGAAATCATGTGTGGAATTCATAGGGTATTTTTCTACGGGTGTCTTAGTCTGCTCTTGTGGTGGTACACTCTACTAGGGTCGAACTAATGCTGGGTGGCTAGAGTTAGGTGTGAAAGAGGCTCGACGTAGCAGAAAATTATGCTCAATGGTAGAAATTTCTACAGTCATGGTTGAGTTTGGGGAAGGAGTTACACCCACTAGGAGAGTTAGTTAGGGACAGTCACAACTAGGTAGGTGTCGAGGCAGTTATGGTATAGGGGAGAACTGTACATGAAACATGAGGCATACATGCATTGAGGGGTGGAGTGTATTTTGGGGAAACATGGGGTCAACTGCTAGAGCACACACCTTGTAACTTCCTAGGGATGGGTCTACATTGAAGCTCCTATTTGGAGGGTACTGGTAGTGGAATGACTATGGAACCTTGTCCTTGACGCTGATACCAAAAAAGGCAGGATGTTGGGTTGAGCAAGACTGCAAGGGAAGGCTCATTAGGCCTTCATCATGGTCACCAATTAGCACCAAGGAAGAAAGGAAAATCCTCTCATCTAGCTACTGTTATCACTCTAGTAATTCTCTAAGTTGTGAGATTTTGATTTATAGTTAAAAGAAAACTCGAGGTAACCACAAACCTACTTTTAAACTCTAGGATCTCGCCTTCCTAGGGTTTAGAGAGGGTTCTCTCTATAAGATTTAACTTTATTTTGATTATAATATATTAGGCTAGTTATAATTGTGCAATTTGGTTTTGGTTTGTTTGATTTGGTGGGAAAAATCACCTAATGAGACGAATAGTGGGAAATTTGTTTTTCCATGTTAGGTATGTGTTATATTCTTTCCACGACTAAGCACGTGCGGGGGGGTAAGAGGGGGGGCGATAGACCCCCCTTTGCGCTGGGTGCAAGGCGTCCCGGGCAGCGCCCCGGCAAAAAGTTTTTGGTCCTTGATTTCTGATGGGTAGTTCGAGCCCATGGTTTTGTGCATGAGTTTGTACATGGTTTTGAGGTATGATGGTTTTCGTCCCCTGGTAATTTGTAGATCCGGTCAAGGGAAATACGATTATGTTCTAATCCAGTGTTAATGGATTGGGGTTTATGTATGCTTCGACATGTATATATATGTGTTGTAACACTAAAAGGAATATAATGAAAAATCAAGCTGGTCGTCCCGATTTTGGATCCAGGGGAAAATCTCTGTGTTTATATGCTCTATGTTTTATCCTCTCGCTATTGTTTATTTTCTGTTATAAGATTCATGTGTATATAATTTATGTTCAGGGTTAACACCTACAAGTGGTATCGAAGTTGTTTTGGCTTCAAGGGGGCACCTTTGCAGCTGAGGGATTTTTGCACGGGCCTAAGGTAGACGGTGTTCAGTGGGAGATCTGCGGGATCGATTCTTGCGATGAAATAAGATGGTGAGCGATGGAAAGATAGAGATCGAGAAATTTAATGGTCGGAGTTTTGAGTTGTGGAAGCTCAAGATGGAGGATCTGCTAGTGGATAAAGATCAGTGGATTGCGGTAGATTCGGGTACTAAACCAAAATTAATGTCAGATGAATACTGGAAGAAGCTTGATCGGAAGGCAAAGAGCATAATACAATTGTGTGTCTCAGATTCAGTATTGTTGAATGTATTTGAGGAAGCTATGACGAAGACCTTGTGGGACAAGCTAGGGACTTTGTACCAATCTAAGTCTCTAGTGAATAAATTGTTCCTGAGGAAAAATCTGTATAACCTGAGGATCAAGGATGGAGACTCGGGGACAGAGCATCTGAATGCCTTCAATACTGTGGTAAGTCAGCTATCATTTGTTGATATTAAAATCTCAGAGGAAGATAAGTGCATAAGTTTTTGTGTTCTCTACCAGACTCGTGGGGCAGTCTGGTTATTGCAATAGGTAGCAATACAACTACCTTGAATTTTTATGACATTGTCTCAGCCTTTCTATCAGAGGAAATGAGACGGAGAAATATGGAGGGTCAGAATGGAGATGCCTTATCTGTATGAGGAAGGTCCCAGAACATAAACAAGAATAAGGTTTCGAGTGGGAGATCTAAATCTAGAGGGAGATCTAAATCTCCTGGAAAGTTTGTAAAGGTGTGTTGGAAATGTGGAAAGGAAGGGCACTACAAAAAGGACTGCAGATCTAAATCTCCTGAGAAAGGAAAGGGATCTGATGATGCTCCTTCTACAGAGGCAAAAACCACCTCGGATGAAGGTGGGGATGTGTGTTTGGCTTCTTCTTCAAATACACATGTAGATCATGAGTCATGGTTGATTGACTCAAGTGCATCCTTTCACTTCACTTCCCATAGGGAGTGGTTCTACGAGTATGAGAAATATGATGGTGGTGATGTATTCCTAGGGGGTGATAGGAAGGCCAGAATTGTCGGATGTGGAAAGGTCAAGCTGAAGCTGCAAGGTGGAAGGATTAGAACACTTCCTGGTGTTCTACATATTCCTGAATTAGCCAAAAATTTGATTTCTGTAAGCAAGATGGATGATGCAGGTGTAAAAACAGTGTTTGAAAAATATGCTTGCAAGATGGTTCAGGGAGTATTGGTATTAATGCAGGGAGTTTGGACTGGAAATCTATACAAGCTACAAGGTAGCACTGTTATTGATGGGTGTAATAGTTCTATGGTTCCTGAAAGTGGAGCGGAATGCCTAGATGTCTCTGGAGAAAAGACCATGCTATGGCATGAAACGCTGGGACATATTGGAGAGAAGGGCCTTCGGATACTACATAGAAATGGTATGGTAGAAGGTGTGTCTAATTTCTCTCTGGATTTCAATTTCTGTGAACATTGTGTATATGGGAAGTAGAATCGGGTGAGTTTTGCTTCTGGTGCTAAGAGGGAAAACAAGATATTAGAACTTGTGCACAGTGATGTGTTTGGACGTATGTCAGTTCCATCACTGGGAAAGTCTATGTACTATTTTTCATTAGTATATGACTTATCAATGAATACATGGATATATTTCTTGAGGAATAAATCTGAAGTCTTTGACAGATTTAAAGAATTTAAGGCTCTGGTGGAAAACCGAACATAGAAGAATATAAAGGCGCTGAGGATAGATAATGGTGGGGAGTTCTGCAAGAAGGAATTTGAAGAGTTTTGTAAGAAGTGTGGTATAGCACGACAAAATACTACTCCATACACACCTCAGCAAAATGGAGTTGCAAAAAGAATGAACAGAACATTGATGGAAAAGGAAAGAAGCATGCTCAGTGGTACCGGGTTAGGACAAGAATTCTGGGCAGAGGCAGTGGAGACTGCATGCTATCTGGTTAACAGATCACCTTCATCAGTGTTGGAGGATAAGACTCCACATGAGGTATGGACTGGTAAGAAACCCTCTCTTTCACATATAAGGGTATTTGGATGTGATTCATATGTACATGTTCCAAAGGAGAAAAGGACCAAGTTGGATAATAAATCTGAAAGGTGCATCTTTATTGGGTATAAGGATGGTTTAAAGAGTTACAAGCTTTGGAACCCAGAAACAAGGAAGGTTGTGTACAGCCGAGATGTGGTGTTTAGAGAAGTGAAAGATGTTGTTAAACATGAATTCCTACCAAAGGAACCCGAGAAGATAGAGTTTGAGATAAAGGAGGATGAATCAGACTCTACAACAGAAGAAGACTCAGAAGATGAAGAGCCACAAACTCCAGCTTTGAGAAGATCAGTTCGGGAAAGAAGGCAACCAGAAAGGTATAGTCCATCTGCTTTCTGTTCAGGTTTTGCCTTAAATATAACTGATGATGAACCCAGAACTGTCAGGGAGGCAGTAGATTCAGAGGATAGAAAACTCTGGAAGGAGGCCATGGTTGATGAAATGGAATCTTTGCACAAAAATGATGCATGGGATCTGGTGGAGTTGCCGGCTGGAAGGAAGCCCATTGGGAGCAAATGTGTGTTTAAGAAGAAGATGAATGTAGAAGGCAAGGTGGAGAAATACAAAGCTCGGTTGGTAGCGAAAGGTTATTCCCAGGTGCCGGGAATTGATTTTGGTGATATTTTTTCTCCTGTTGCCAAAGTTACTTATATTAGATTACTTTTATCTGTTGCTGCTGCATTTGATTTTGAGATAGAACAGATGGATGTGAAGACAACATTTCTTCACGGGGATCTAGAAGAGGAGATCTACATGAAGCAACCTGAAGGCTTTATGGTGAAGGGTAAGAAATAACTAGTATGCAAGTTGAAGAAGTCTTTGTATGGGTTAAAACAGTCACCAAGGATGTGGTATCAGAAATTTGATACCTATATACGGGGACTTGGCTTCACCAGAAGCGAGGATCACTGTGTTTATTTTAAATTAATTGGTGACCGTGTTATTTATTTGGTCTTGTATGTGGATGATATGTTGTTGATTGGAAATGACAAAGAAATTATCCAAGATTTGAAGACCCAACTGTTCTCCAAATTCAACATGAAGGATCTTGGGGCTGCAAACTATATTTTGGGCATGGAAATTAAGAGAGATCGGGAAAAGAGGAAGCTATGGTTAAACTAGAGGAAGTATGTCAAGACTATATTGCTGAGGTTCAATATGCAGGATAGTAAACCGGTGAATGTTTCTATTCCTGTAGGTGTAAATTTGTCTACTGAATAGTGTCCCAAGATACAAGAAGAAGAGGAGGATATGTCCCGTGTTCCATATGCAAGTACAGTGGGTAGCCTGATGTATGCAATGGTCTGTACTAGACCAAACATTGCACATGAAGTGGGAGTATTGAGCAGATTTATGTCAAACCTAGGGAAGGAGCATTGGACAACAGTGAAGCAGGTTTTCAGATATTTACGTGGCACTAGTGATTATGGCTTGTACTACTAGGGAAGACTAGGATTGGAAAGAATGTTGGACATTCATGGTTTTGTTGATGCAAACTAGGCTGGAGATCTGGACCAAAGAAGATCTACAAGTGGGTATGTGTTTAGCCTATTTGGAGGTGCAATCAGTTGGATGAGTAAAAGACAGTCTATAGTGGCGCTTTCAACTGTAGAGGCAGAATACATAGTAGCCACTCATGCAAGCAAGGAAGCAATTTGGTTGCAGAGATTGTGTTCAAGTGTGAGGTTGGTACAACAAGCTATAAGGATAGAATGTGATAGCCAAAGTGCAATTTTCTTGGCTAAGAACCCTACTTATCATTCAAAGACAAAGCACATTGATGTTCAATATCACTTTGTTAGAGATATGGTTGAGGCTAAAAGGGTGTTGCTGGTAAAGGTGGACACTTTGAAGAATGTTGCAGATGCATTGACGAAGTCTATGAGCACTCAAAAGTTCTCTTGGTGTAGAGAAATAATGGGTGTTGAATAATTGGGCCAATGACTAAGCTCTCCTGTGGCCCCCTACAAAAAGAAAAGAACAAGTGGGAGAATGTTGGGTATGTGTTATATTCCTTCCATGACTAAGCACGCGGGGGGGGTAAGAGGGGGGGCGATGGCCCCCCCTTTGTGTTGGGCGCAAGGGGTCTGGGGTAGCACGCCAGCTAAAATTTTTTGTTCCTTAATTTCCAGTGGGTAGTCCACGCCCATGGTTTTGTGCATGAGTTTGCACATGGTTTTTGTGTACAATGGATTTCGGCCCCTGGTATTTTGTAGATTCGGTCAAGAGAACTATGGTTATGTTCTAATATAGGGCTAATGGATTGGGGTTTATGTATGATTTCGCATGTATATATATATTTTGTAACACTAAAAGGAATATAATGAAAAATCAAGCTGGTCGTCCTGATTTGGGATCCAAGGGAAAATCTTTGTGTTTATCTGTTCTATGTTTTATGCTCTCGTTATTGTTTATTTTCTGTTATAAGATTTGTGTGTAGATAATTTCTTTTCAAGTTTAAAACCTACATTCCATTCAGCCGAGGACTCAAAAATCAAGTAGACATAGCTAGGATCAACGTCAAAAAATCAAATGTTTTTAGGGCAAGACATATAACCCTTGAAGATCTTGGAAGGCTATTAGGTGAGGTGATATGATCGGGATAAAGAGCAATGAAGGGTTATTTGATCCAGAAAATGGAAGTAGTAGGCAGAGGTCAAATGAAAGAGGGAGAAATTAAGAGTTCCCTACTATAGAAATCAGCAGAAAACATAGAAATGATAAACAGGTAACAAGGGTGGTTTTAATAAATCCTGAAGTAATACACCTATTTATTCATTAAAATTTAGAACACATAATGGATGCATGTAACAAAGAAAGATAAACAATGACAAGTAGGAAATACTTCACTTCAATAGCTCATCACATGAATCCTGAAATATCTAATTGATTTGATCCAATCTGCTACTCGAAATTTGAAACACAAAAGCCTTAAAGTCCAACAAAAATGACTATAGAAATCTTCAGCAATTTATCCCACAATAATACTTCAAATAGTGAATTATTTATACATAATTATTTACAAAATATCCTAAAATGATTCTAGGAATTATCTAAGGAAAACAAAAATATCTTTACAAAAAAATAGAGACAGCTGCTTAACAAATCAGCAAGCTATCCTATCTATCCAAATAAAATAGAAACTAATTTTGGATTAGGTACAGCTGGCTACCTTGGTCTTTTTTCCTAGCTTAGATATTTTCAAGTTGGTTTTGAAATTTTATCAACTTTATCTTTTACTCTTTCACTCTGATTCTGTTTAATCTCTGACACTCTTTAAACTCGGATACTCTTTAACCACTATAAAACTATTTACTGTTGTAATAAAAAATATTTTTTGACTGAAAATCAACAAATTGTTTTTCTTCATTTTACCTTTTTGCCTTTTACCTTTCACAGTAAATCTGTAAGTGACTGCCAAGCTTCCTCATTTGGAATTTGTATCTTCTTTAACTTCCTAAAATTCTCATATGCCTCTGTATATCTGGAAAAAGTTGGTTTTATGATAAAAAAGTGTCTTATCTCATGTTGCAAATAAAATAAATCTCCAAAACTTCTGATTAAGACTTTTCCTATTGGAGTGCCTTTTTCACCCGTCTTTTCAAATTTCGCTTTAGAAAACTCTCTTATCTTCTTATTATAATTTTCCTGAGGCATAAGCTTATCATTGATAACCAAAATGTTAGGCAGACTTCTTTGCCTAAGATTTTCAAATTTAACCATGAATTTGGTTATGGTGATGTTCATGTTCTCACACTTCTCCTCAAGTTGTTTCATCAGGTTCTTCTTGGTGATGAATTTCCTTATTTCAAGGATTGTTTCAGTCCTATGAGTAATCTCAATTTCTTCTAAGTATTGCTTGTTTTTGTTGTTAAGAAACTTGATTAATTATATTGCTTGCTCAGGTCTGTTATCAAGCTCATCTTTAGTCTTCTGAATTGATGCTAATGCTACCTTAAGTAAATCTCTTTGTTCAAAGATCACCTGAATTGAGGGCTACACATCATTGATGGCTTCAATGATTTTGTTCCGTAAATAGTTTTTGACATATGACATTGTCTCCTTTAAGGTTAATTCCTTTTGTAGCTTCTTGAGTTCTTCATTTAATATAGTAGATTTTGGCTCATGAGTTTTAGCATTTATTTGAGCTAACTTATTTGTATTTTTAAGGTTTTCAATCATATTTTTCAATCTATTGATCTCACTTGTCTGAAGTGAAATTTCTTCCATGTCTTTTACTACCTTGCTGGCCTCATCTGAAGGGTGAGATGTTCTAGTAGATGACTCTGCAACTAATGTTTTAGATTATGTCACTGACACTGTAGTAGCTAGTGATTCTTTGGCTGCCAACTCGTCTGCTAGAGTTGAAGGCACAACTGTAGTAACCATAGGAATAATTGAAGGAATTTCCTGTGCTTTTGTTGTTTCCTTTTCATGCACAATATTATCCATTTGAAACTCCATTTCTTTGATCTATGTTGTTAGCTGAAAAATTAAGTTCATCATAACATCTTTATCATTCTATCCTTGTATTATTTCCTTAGCTTGAGGATGTTCACTTGATGGCAAGTTAAAAATTTTCCTGAATGCTCCAATGTCCTCATTTTCCTTCTTCACTAACTTCTCTCCTGCTTTGACATTTGGAGGGTCATCTTCAACCTGCAAGACCAATTCTTCTTAATATTTAATTCTGAGATATTTAGCATATAAGGATGTTTTGTCAAGTTTCATTTGATCTTTCAAATTTTTGATAGTGTTCTGAAGTTTTTGAACACTCATAGCTCTGGTTGTAACAATAGAATACAATGTCTCTAAACTCTTTCTATGAAATTCTATTTGATCAAGTGCATGAATGATTTCTTTTGGCACTTCTAAATCAATCTTCTTATAATCTGCAACTATGTTTAGAGTTTTCACTGTAGGCTATAGTACTGACATGATCAAATTTTTATGAGTAATCAAAGGCAGATAAAAGTCTATTTTGAATGCTTGGTTTTTGTTTCATATATTGAGAGTAGATCTCATTTTTAATCTCTTCATTATTTGACTTAATCTGTTTTTACTTTTCCCTGATATCTAGATCCTTTTCCTCGGTTGTCTGTGAGGATGATGCTTCGATACAGGGAAAATTTTAAGGATGGACGTTTATCTTAAAGTTTAAAAAATTGGTGAATCTTAATACTCCCCAATATGTGAATTGTAAGAATTTTGATGTTATTTTTGTAAAAATATTTAGTTTTGTAATCATTTTATATTAGTATATATAAATTTTTGGTGATTTTTAGGGTAAAATAACTTTATGCTATAAAATTTGGGTGAATCAATTTTAAAAAAAATGGGAATTGGCAAATATTTTTTTTGGAAAAAGCATGGAAAATTAGCCCACCTGCGAATCATAGCCACTAAAATTTTCCATGCTTCCATTTTCTGATGTTTCTCTATCAATTGTGCATTTCCATTATCAACTTGTTCTTCATTTATATTATTTGTAACTTGTTCATTTCTAATGACTGTAGTGGCATCAGTGTTAGTAAATGGGATATCTGTATCTTCAACCTCAATGGTTATCTTCTCTTTACCCACTGGATCTGTTTTGGGCTTTTTATTATATATTATATTAAACCTAGTCTTAGTAGTGGTTTCAGCAACATAAGAACCTTATTCTCTCACTCTCTTGGTGGCTTTCTCTATTTGATTTGCAGTTTGTAAAGTGTGACTAGTATCACTTTGTTTTACTGCATCTATTAAAGTATTTTATGTCCATTCAGTGTGATTAGCATACTTCTCAATATTTGGTTTTTTTCTCATGAATGTAGTGTGTCAGTTTACACTTAACCCTCATTTTACTCAGTATCCCTTATGGATCATAATTCCAAGAGAAGCTCCCTTCAAATTTGTATTCTAATAACTATTTAGTTGCTTTTATCTTTGCATTTCTATGATTGCAAATGAATGGTACCACTTGATTTTTTAACTTAAACTATGTTTTCTTCTTTGCTTCTAGAAATTTAATTGAATCAGAATTTAAAATTTTCCTGATGTATTCCAAGGCAAAAACCCTCATTGGTATATATATTTAAGTAATTTTTATGGCAATAAATTAGATCTAAAAGCTCTAATCTCTGTGTTTTTTTCATACAAATACAAATATCTGGTCTTAGTTTGTTTTGATAATTGTAAAATCTTCTTCATCTCATCATTTATCCTTGGCTGTTTAGTATTTGTTAACATTTTTATCAATGGATGGATGAAGAAATCTGAAAACTCTGAATAGGAAAACTCTGTGGACTCTTTTCTGATTAAAGAGGTCCAAAAAATGATTGAAAGAGGTTTTCCTTCTATGTTAAGCTTCTGTAAGGATATTGGAAAATTATTTTCTTGAAAATGCAAGAACGTGTGCAATAGGAAAGATGTGTATCTAAACACTCCTTCGGTTGGAAACTTAACCAATTTGTCATGGATAATGTCAGCAATATACTTAGCATAATTGAATATAACAGATGGAGGTTGTCCTGGTCTGAATGTAGATAAGAAACATAAAATGGATTCATCTGTATGTTCATCAGTGAAATACCCTAGGATGAAGGACATCATGGAAATGACATGCCTAGAACCTTCTGGAAATCTTGAAGTGGAATATGGAGGATTGATTTGAGGAATTTCTACATGTAAGGGCATGAATATTTGGAAGATTTGGAATCTTTTAGGAAATTCAAGGCCAATATATAGCTTGGTAAGTGCTTCAATGCACAGAGGAACTGCTTGAGGATCAGGTTTGAGCTGTAACATTTGGTTAATGGACTCAACAGTAATGGTAAAAACTACTTCTTTGTTGGCATTGATTATTTCTCTTTGCTCAGGCATATAATGATTATGGCATAATCTAATGACCTGTAGGCATGAATGGGTAACTGGAACAACATATTTGGCCAAGTGTGATTCCAAAATTTTAACTTCTTCAACATTATCGAAAGTTTTTTCATAGCTCCAATTATGAAGTTCCAACAAATTGAATTCTACAATAGGTTCTTATATCTTGTAGTCAACATCTACTAATGGAGTGTGCTCAATGTCTACAACAGGGGGTTGTAGAGGATTTATAATCATGGAAGTCTTAGAAGATGTAGCTGGAGTATGTTTAGGAATTTTGAGGCTTTTTGGACTATCAAAAACTCTATTTTTAGGCTTTTCTGGCTACTTCTATAATATTAAATAGTTTACAGAAGTATTCTTTTGATTTTGACAGGTGTTCTTGTATTAAAACAGGCAGAATATGTTCTTTTATTTGGATTTTTCTTTTAATTCCAATATTTAACTGAATGACAGACCTTCACTAGTTAGAAAAACAAGAAACAGGGATTTCATGGGGTTTTTCAATGGATAATTGGGCTAAAAACCTTTTGAAATCAGGCACAGAGGTTAGGGTACCTTTAGAGGTTTTCTGGTCTAAATTCAGAGTTTTAAAAAGTTTTATAAAAACTATATAAACTCAATATTTCATTCAAAATAGTGCGTGGTATAGACATGGTTTCTCTAAGAAATTTGCGAGGGTTTGGCCTGTTTTTAGGATCTTTTAATAAGCTTGCTTGGATGAATTTGAACTTTGAATGTATTTTTTCTTTATTAAAGTCCTTCTGAATTGATAACAAGCTTAATTTTTGGAGGAATACCTATTATACGTGTTATTGTCCCATGATTTGGTAGATTGGTAGACCAAATGATAGGGTAACATGGAACCAAGCTTTGGAGTTCGAGGACTTAGCCTTCCTAGACTCAGAGAGGGTCTCTCTATTGGGTGCAAAGGATGTGTTCTTTTTGCTCTAGGGTTTTGATTTTAGGCTAGTTATTAGGTGTAGGGTTTATTGATTGTTTTGGTTGGGTAATATGGTCAAATGGAATAGGTGGAGTGAGAGTATATCAAAGCCATTGGGCTATGGAGTCAAGTGAAAGTGAAGAGTGTCTAAATTATGAAACAGAGTGTGTTGCAGGGCCAATTTAGCAAGGTTAATGGATCCTTAAGGTGATGTATGAGGTGTAATGAACATTAATATTGGGAAATACTAACAGGTATTAAAAATATATAGTTTAAAAGTTACAATTCATGAGGTAGGGAAAACCATTAAGCTCAATAAACAATACTCTAAACTAATAAACATTCAATAGAAACATTCCAGTCAAACATAGAAAGCATAAGAGCTTATACCTTTAGAAATTCACCTCCGGGTTTTGGGAAAACACATAAGACAAAACAAATAACTCAATTTATGGAGAGGGAACTCCTAAAGAACATATATCAAGTTATTGGGAAATCTGAAACAAGTTTTTAATCATGGTCGAAGGGAAAGATCGAGCGAGACCTCTTTGACTTAACCTAACAATCAATATTTCACAGAAACGCTTCAAGATAGGGGTTTGAAAACCTCAAATAAGAAAAGTATAATATGAATCATACTTGTAAGCTAGCATACTAACCATACATGAAAAAAAAAAAAAAATTGGTGGACCTAAGGAGCATTCAATAATTCCCTAAGATGGCCAAAAGAGAAAACATCAAAGCTATAAAAAACAGGAGGACTGAGGTGCCTCAAAGAACATGTCTCAACCTATACTTTTCTGTTTAATAGCAGCCAAGAAACATGAAACATAATGATAAGAAAGAAACAATAGACAAATTAGGAAGACATCACCATTCCCCAAGTTATGGAATCCTGCAAACAAGCTTCTCCATCATCAAGCCAAACAAGCCATTCATCCAATTCACAAAACCAATCTCTTCTCCAAGCTCATGAAACCATGTATATTTCTATTCAAGCTCATAAAAAGCCAAAAAAATACATGGGGGCATCATGCTCTATTTATGGAGAAAATGAGGACTAAAACCCTAAATGTGGTAGGAAAATGTCAAATATAGTCATAAATATCATTTATGGCCAAGAGACCATGCAAGGCCCAAGTCACATAATATCCCAAGAAATAAATGATAAAATAACTATTTGCACCTAATTCTAGCTTAATTTGCCCCAAAAAACTCAAAAATATCTATTTGCAATAAATGAGTGTGTTTTGTTGACTTTTGGTCCAAAACACACTAGGCAGCCTCTATGCGTAGCGCCACTTCAGCAAAAAATAGGGTCTCTTGTAGCTGAGTTTTGGACCCCTTCCTGATACCAGATTTGGCTTCGTGATCGCTCATTGGAAATAATGATGAGTCTAATTTCTAGAAATTCTTGATTTGTGATGAGTGGATGCCATTTACCTATTCAAAAATCAAATCTCTCAACACTACTCTGTGCGTAGTGCCTGGTCTGAAAATGAGGTAGAAAGGTCAAATTGTTGATGTTTTTTGACCTTTTGAGGGGGTAAAAATTCTCCAAATGATCTGAAAATTGGTGAGAAATTTTTTGGTGATGTGAGAAAACCAAAAATACAAAATGTTAGAGCTGAGGATGAACCAATTTTGTGCGTAGCGCCTAGGGTGTTGCCCACAAAGGGGTAAAAATTTGGAAAAAACAAAAAATTATCCAATTTGCCTCAAACTTTGTGGAGAGGTCCCTCTAGAGGTCTTGGACACCTGTTGAGAAGCCTCAAACAAAATTCTAAGGCTTTCATGCACTTTTTCTATTTTTAGGTCTTCTAGCTCCATGAGGGCCTGCTTCAGTTTGGCACAAGCAAGTGTGATTTTCCTTGCATAATGCTTGGTCATTTTATTTTGTAGGGAAAAGCCTCTCTTTACCTCCTTGAAATGCTTATGCTCCTGTTTGTAATAGTGGATGACACATTGTTCCATATCAAAGTCTCTTTCCCACTCCTGAAGCTGTGCATCTTTCTCCAAAAGAAACAATCTAGTGTTCATCTCCTTGTCCTTCTTGTCACTGTCTAGATCAATAAATTGTGACCCTTGAGAAGTCCTCTTCATCCTTTTGCTTCTCCTTACCTTTACCTATTGCTCACCTTGGTCTATTTTTTCCTTGCCTTTGTCTTTGTGTTTTATAGCTAGAGGAGAGATGGCCCTTTGCCTTTTTGAGGCAACCAACACATCTCTTTTACCTCTGTGGTAGGTGTGTGTGAGAGGAGTGATGAGGGTGCCTTGATCCTTGATGAAGTCACAAGCCTTTTCATCTTTTTCATGGATTTCATGAGTCACTTCATGCTCCATTAGGTCACTGATTTATTGACCTTGAGCTTCATTATCATCTTCATTTCCCTCACTATTTTCCATGTTGTCTTTTTCTCTTTCAAACTGATCACTACCCTCCTCACTTGCCTCATTTTGGATTTGTCCTTCACTAAGGTCTTCTTCTTATTCACTTCCAACATTGTGACTTTGAGTTCCTTGGTCATTTAGAGGTTGATTTGTGTCATGATAGTCATGAGAGCTGTCATGACTGTCATGACTATTTCCTTGCTCGCCATTGACTGTCTCATTTGCACCACTTTCTTGGCCACTCTCTACCCCTTCAAATTCTGTTTTAGCCTCATAATATGCATTCTCTTGGTCTTCAATTACATTATCCTCTTCCTTTGTTTCTTCATTTTAATTTTCTTCATTCATTTCAACACTTTTTTAACTATCATTTTGTTCACTGTCATGCTCAAACACATCTTCCTCCTGGCTGCCTTGTGCACTCTCTTGCTGACTATCACCTTCATTTTTTTCTTCATATTCCCCTTGGTCTTCATCTTGCTCATCATCAAAAATATTTTCTACACTTGAGATTATTTTATGGGTGTCATCACTATCATTGTTTTGCTCAAATTCATCACTGTCTTTCCCTTCATGGCTGCCATGTTCATCCTCCTCCTCCATGTCATCATCATCTTCTTGTTCATTGCTGCTATCATCATCTTCCTGCTCACTAAGCTCTATATTTTCCTCACTGTCTTTATTATTTTCATCACTTTCATCTCTCTCCTCATTGTTGTTGTCCTCATCTTCTTCTTCTATTAACTCTATTTCTTCCTCACTGTTTTCTTCTCTTTCACTATCATCTATTTGTCTATTATTGCTACTGCCACCATCTTCATTTGATGCACTAGGTGAAGAGATAAGAGGTCATTTTCCTTGTGGAGAAGGAACATGTGGAGATGGTGGAGGAGTGGAGGTAGGTGGGTGTGAAGTGGAAGGCAAATTCTGCTGAATGAAGGCTTGGGGATTTGCAAACACATCATGTGAGATAAAAAATTCCGAAGGGATTCCTTGCTCCTCCAACTGCTATAAAACAATCATCTAACCAAGGAGTGGTGAAAAAGGCTCTATATTTGGTGGGCATAACTCCTCTTCTTGACCACTGAATCCATTTTTTCAATTCTCTAGTAGAGATAGTTTGGTAGGTTTAGAAATTTAACCTTGGTGAAGTGCATCAAAAGCCTTATGTGATAAGAATAAACCATGGAGTACCTTCCCTCATAGGTGAAATACTTGATAATCTGCCTCATCAGTAGGGAATACCTCTCTAGCAGGTGGGAGAAGGGGAAAATATCCTTGCAGCCTTGTTAACAACTAGGTTTGACGTATTGCTCACAATAACTCAAGTCCAATTTCTTCTGTTTAAACCATCTCTCACCAATATCTGGTATTCCTGTGGATTTAGCAATGGATTGAGATGAGAGTTCAAAATTCACTCCTGCTAGGTTGACTTGGTGGTTTTGTAAGCTGAGGATGAAAAACCAAGTCAAGTCTGAGTGGCTTTGAACTTGTTTAACCTTCTCACAAAAATGATAACATCCAACATCTTGAAAACATGCAAGGATCATGGAAGAAGAAGTGATTTGAATGGTGTCTAAGGGCTCAAACCTATTAACCCTTCCTCCCTTGTTCTTTGGATTGACAGGCCTTTGGTTTTCATCACTGCTAGTATGAATTTCTTCTTCAGACATGGTGACTAGCCTAGAAAAAAGGTTTTAGCTTATTTGAGAGACTTTAGGTCTAGAGAGGGCAAATGAGTGATGTTAGGGAATTTTTTTGCAAATGAGGGCCAAATAAAGTATGTCTAGGACAAATTCAGAGTTTTTAGGAGGATTTTTGTTTGCATTGAGTATATTTACCCCTATGAAAACTCATAAAATTGCAAACTGTGCCCTAGGAGGTTAATAAATTGATTTTATGTAGATTAGCATATGTTCACATTAGGCCTTTAAATACCTTCTTACTTATGAAAAGACAGCTTGGAAGGTAAGGAAAAGAGCCACCAACCTTGCTTGACTGATTGTAGGAGATTTGGAGATTGTAAACAAAGAAAAAGATATCCTGTTTTACATCACCGACGAGTCGATAAATTCCATGCTGCAAATGAATCATGACCCCAATTCTGCTTCCCTATCAATAGAAGATTTAACCCAACTATATCTTGACTTGGAGTTCAATACTAGATTCAAAATATACCAGACTTTTTGTCCAAATCAAGTTGATATTCCTAAGTTAAATCCTCCTTTCGACACCGTTGATTTCCCAGATGAAACTAGACAGATTGTCTCAATGCTCTCCTTCATACTAGGATACGCCAGTGATGAATTCACTGATGTGGCTATCCTAGGTTTTCTGTCAACTCTAAGCGCTGGTAACTCACCATCCATTCAGTTCAATTTTTCTAGATTTATTGCTGAAAGTATGCATTATCAGTTATCCAGATTACCAGACGAAGGAGTTTTCAGATACTCCTCTTATCTACTCCACCTCTTCCTATATTATCAAACATATAAGTTTCCAATTGAATGTAAGAAAGTGGATGCAGAAGGAAAATTTCTATCAGTAGTATTTTGGTCATCTATTCTAAGGAAATGGAATAGAAAGTATAGTTTTACAGATTTCAATGACTCATTTATAGCCCCTGCTATGTATCTTTTGGAAAAAGAGGAGATCCCTAGGATCAATGATGAGACAAGAAGAATTCTGCAGTTATCAGAGAGCTACAAAACTGGAGATTGGTATTTATATAAAAATCATACAGAAATCAGAGTGTATGGCTCATCCCTAGCCCCATATAAGTTACCCAGATTTGTTACTACAAGAATATTTGCTTTAGAATATCCGAGACAACTATTGAATGTAGATGAAATCAACTTCATAGCTTTCAAGAAAAAGACCCAATTTAAGCTGAAAAATAAAATTGGGCCATTCATTGTGAATAACAGAGAAGTTGCCAATGAGATAAATGTCAAACTTAAAGAGTATAAGTTCCCATGTAGTTTTACATGGAAGTATGACCCACAAGGTATTTTGAGTGCAGCAAGGGTAAAATGTAAGTTGCCCGTTTACTTGCATGATACTAAGCCCCATATTGAAATATATGTAAATAAAATTGAATGGGAGCCAAACACCCTATCTGATGATGATTCACAGGAAGTACAGGTAATATAGGTAGATAGTGGAAAAGGCAAACAGATTGAACAGACAGTACAGGTGGCTTCTACAAGCAAAGATACTGATAATGTACATAAAAGAGACAGAGAAGGAGATAGTTTCATAGCTGAGACTATTGAGGACATAAAATTCAGAACTCCTTATAGTAAAAGAAGCAATTCAACAGAAGAAGAAAAGGATAAGGCTGTAAATATTGATATAAATGATGAAGCAACAAGAATAGTCACTCAAACATTAAAAGAGCTTCAAAATATAAAAATTGGAACACCACAAAAAAATACAGTCATGAAGGAAAACCAGGCTACTGTCGATTTTCCTCCTTCTTCTCAGGAAACTGACAATACAGAGTTAGAGATTCAGATCAGATTCAGACAGATTAAAGAGAAGAATGAAGAGCTCAAGAATCAAGCTCATTCTAGATTTCTTAAGGAAAAGCCTGGAAACAAAGACAGGCTTCTTTCAACATTTGATTATTCATCCAATAAATTGGTAATGTCATTCTTGAAGCCTACAGTGGCTAAGCCAAAATCAGTGGCATATTATTCCAAAACAGATCTTGAACTGGATGCAGATTCCATTCATGAATTAGATCAAATTGAATTTCATAGGAGCAATACTGAAATGCTATATTCCAAAATTGTCAGTAAAACTATGAAATCAATTAGGCTTGAGAAAAAAGTGCTCAACCTCCAAAATCAAATGAGGTTGGACAAAGCCTCACTGTATGCTAATAATTTAAGAATAAAAGCACTAGAAGATATAGTGATTGAAGCAGGGGGTGACCCAGCAAACATTGAAGGGGAAAAAGTCTTAATTAAACATAAAAATGAGGATATAGCTGCTCTTAGAAAACAATTGAAGTTGCCTCAGAGTGAAAACTCTCAAGCAAAAGAAATTCTACAGCAAAAAACAGAGAATGATGATTTAAAGCAGCTTGTACATCAAATGACAGATTAGATAAAAACAATGGAAAGTCAAATAGAAGCTCTAATGAAAGAGAATGAAGAACTAAGAAAATCACAACCAATGGTCATTCCTACAGTGATCCCCACTGTAAACACTGCTATACCATCTACTTTGGCAGAACACTTGGCACCGAAAGGAGTACTGGAAACTGCAGTGCCAATTACTTCTCTAATCTCTGCCTCTTCTTCTTCATCCTCATAGAGGAGCACACTACAAGACCAAGATAAAGAGATTCTTAGTTTGAAAGGCACTATTAAAAATTTAGAAAAATCCAAAAATGATGCCTTGATTACTTCTAGAGGACATGAGCAAAGGGCTGATCGACTACAAGAACAGGTAAAGATTATGCAAGCACAAGTAAATCTTACAGATCAAGTGGCCTTTATAAAAAATCATTTATGGACCAAAATTATTGATGGCATTCATTCTCAATGGCCTTCAATTCAAATAATTTATGAACAGAGGGAGTTACTTCAAGTTGCTAGTGCAGAGATTGACAAGACTAAGAGGGAAATTGACAAAAAACCAGCCCAAGCAATCCAACTCATAGCTTTTTTAAACAGTAAAACTAGGGAAGAGTTGGAATAATTGAAAATTGTTGATAGAACAGAAACCATTCTTCAAATAAAAAAGGTCCTGAACAAAAGAAACATAATGAGTACTCTAGAGGACCGGTGTAAAGACATGAATTTATCCATCTCAATATTTTTAGCCAAATACAAAACATTGTCAGAAGCAGGTTTGCCTGATATTCACGCATTGAATGACAAGTTAATGCCTCAGAAAGATTATGATCTAAAAATCAGAAATCATGCAAAAGAGCAAGCCAGACAACAACTACCTCAAGGATCACCAACAAGCAAAATACTTCTTCAGTATTTTGAAAATCTGTTCTTTTTAGATAATGAGATCAAGCATATGTTCACTATCAAGCCTAACTTTGCCAAGTATACAGAGGCAGATGAAAGTTACAGAAAATTGAAGACTATGAAGATCCCCTCTGCAGAAAAGTGGTAAGAATTCACAGATCTGTTGTGAATTTAATGGATAAAAAACAGGAAATTCACTTGGAAATTCATTTTTTACTGTTACCTCAAATGGTAAAAATACAGGGCTAAAGTGCACAACAACAATCAGTTCAAATTAGAATAATCAGTTCTATTTTTGCTTGTAAAAAGGTAACAGCTTGCAAATTGTTTTGCAGCTGTCCCTCTTTTTAAGTTTTCTTTCCTATTTTTTATTAAAAAATTATCTCAATTCCTGAGATATTTTGTAAACATTTTTTTGTATAAATACTTCACAATTCGAAGTATTCAGTGTGAATAAAATTTCTCAAGACAACTATAGTTCGTGCTCTGTACTTGGCATTTTAATGTTTTCTACTTTGTTCGTGCTCTCTACTTGGCCATTGGCCTGTGGGTGATATGGAGTTGTAATCTTGTGCTGAATGTGGTAGTTTTGCAATGTTTCAGCTAATTTATTACCTAAAAATTGTGGTCCTCCATCTGTGATTATGTCCCTTGGGAGACCATAGCGCACAAAGATTTGGAAAAGAAACTGTACTACAGAGTCCTCTGTAGCTTTTGAAAGTGCCTCTACTTCGACCCACTTAGTGACATATTCGGTTGCAACTAGGATGTATGTTTTTTGGTTTGAGGGAGGACTAATAGGTCCAACAAAATCAAGTGCCTAGCGTTCAAATGGTTCAATCACTAGTTGAGGGTTCAAAGGCATTTCATCAGACTGCCCAGGGCGTCCTGCCCTTTGGCAGCTATCACAGGCCTGCACGAATTTTTTGGCATCCTTAAAGATGGTAGGCCAGTAATAGCCTCTTCGTAAAACCTTATGGGCAGTTCTACGGTTCCCAGTTAGATCCCCTTCTTCAATCTTCTTATCTGTAGCTTAAGGATTCTTAAGTGCCCTTTTGCTCAGATTCCATCCACTCCATCAAATCAAGCCTATACATATCCTTAGAAGGTCACCTATCTTGCCCTTAGCACATTTGCATCTCTGAGCCTTATTTCTTAGTTCTGCTTGCCTAGAGAGTTGACTCCATTTCCCAATATTCTGGTAGATCCTTCTCGTTTACCTTGAAATCTCTTTATTCCCACCAATATTTTAAAATCAAACCCAAATACACAATCATAGCTAGCCTAATATCTGTTACTAAAACAAAGCTAAATCATACAGAGAGATCCCTCTCTGGAGTTCAAGAAGGCCAGATCTTGAATTCCCAAAGCGGTTCTTGGTTACCCCTCGTGTTCTTAACTACAAAAATCCCTATCCCACAACCTGAGAATTACTAGGGTGATAACAGGCCTTGGGGGTATTATGATCCTTGGAGGAAACTCCCACAACTAGAAGAGTTGACAGAGAAAATTGGATTGAGTACAAAGGTGTGGCAGGTGGGTTTTACCCTGTACCAATTTTTATGGTGCATATATGATGTGTATTACAGTTTATCTTATAATTTTGTTGAAGTAGCATACAACAATTTACATAGTGATATGAGAACCACTCTCTAGAGTATACATCGATTTTGTACACATGGCTTTTCAGTTGCTTTTTAAGATATATCATTGGTGATGATCACATGATTATATAATGAACCATTAAGTTGAACTATGAAATTTTTACTCACAACACATGTCACACACACATATTGATGAATTAATAATTTTTCTCATATAATTTTTTTAATCTATTTTGAAAAAAATAAATAAATTATATATAAGTATTTCTAAGAAGAACAAGAGAGAATTCCTTACCATATCTTCGTAAAACATATAATAGCAAGAAAATTAATCTATTGAAATTTCATTTCCAAACATATTCATGGAGTAAAATGAAGATTAAAAGGAGATATTCATAGATTTACCTATAACATCACCTCATAATTAAGAATGTAAATGTACAATATTGATGATACATAGGTTAGGAGAAAATTAATCTATTGAAATTTCATTTCCAAACATATTCATGGAGTAAAATGAGGATTAAAAAGAGATATTTATGAATTTACTTACAACATCACCTCATAAAAGTGTAAATGTCCAATATTGATAAAATTTATTTATATATGATAAATATTAAACCTTTATCTCACATGTATCATATAATCTTATAAACAAACAATTGCACCGGGGGTGCAATCCTCAAAACTTTTAAACTGTCTAATGTATATGTACCTATTTAAAGTATTTGGGGCCCACATTACAAATGCCCAAAGTGAAATATTTGCGCATATGTTATATATGAGCCAATGGTTTAAATAACTATCGGGTGGTGAAACAAAACTTATAACAAAATATTAATAAAACTATATCATACGTCCGGACTTCAAAAAAAATAAACCCGATTTCAATCACAAATTCGCGTTCCAAAATAGCTTGCTGATGTCACCCTAATTTGTGACGCGAAAACTTCATAGAATACGCCATATAAAAATTTGGGTCCATTTTTTGGCTTTTCGTACGGAGGAAAACTGTGACGCGAAAATCAAATTAATTCCGCCCTATAATGTTTCGGGTCCGAAATTCCACAATGCAGACAGGCCAAAAAATAACGCGATCGAATCACCTGCTTCCACGTGGATGGCTGATTTGGTCTGTGGTCTGTGGGACCACGTTCTTCTGAATTAAAATCTCCCGAGTTTACTATTAAATTTCTTTGTTTCCAAAACAATACAACGCTCTGTTTTTAAGTGTGCAGGGACTATGATTTCAAAACCAAAATTGATTGTTCATCAGTTTTAGAAAGCGGCTGTTTGACAGAGACATTCAAACAGATTTAGAAAGCGGCCAGAGGACAAGGTAGGTAGTTGAAATTAATATTTCAACTTCCCTCATTCACTGAGAATACCCTCCTTGGTGCCTTCTTCGCCGGACTACGATGTGTTCATCAACAGTCGTGAACCCGATGTCCG